>VFFE01003732.1:7846-189942 GCA_008921705.1 Burhinus oedicnemus | reverse complement strand
AGATTGGACCGAGTATTGACCCCTGGGGGACACCACTGGTTACAGGCCTCCAACTTGACACTGCTCCATTAATCACAACCCTCTGAGTTCTGTCACACAGCCAGCTCTCAATCCACCTCACTGTCTCTTCATCTAGCCCACACTTCCTCAGCTTCCTAATGAGGATGTTATGGGAGACAGTGTCAAAAGCCTTGCTGAAGTCAAGGTAGATGACATCTACTGCTCTGCCCTCATCCAGCCAACCAGTTATAACATCGTAGAAGGCTATTAGATTGGTCAAGCATGATTTACCCTTGGTAAATCCATGTTGACCACTTCTAATAACTTCCTGTTCTTCAGCATGTTTGGAGATGACATCCAGAACAATCCAATTTATTGGAAATCAACAGAGGAAACAGCAGAACTTTCCCCTTATAACAGCGTGGTATGTAGAAACTCCCTCTTGTACCGCAAAGTGTTTAAACATCCTTAGGGAGGACTGCCACAGCTCCTTTTCAGAGGGGCAAAAGCAGAAAGCTTCATATTCAGCCAGATTTAAGGGAAGCTCCGGCATCAAACCAAGTGAAGATCTTCAAGGGAAAATTTGGGAGGAAATGCTGTAGTCACAGATAGGTAGAACCTGGCAGGTCGAGCTGCACCTCAGCTTATAGGAGTTGGCTTCTGAAACTCCATCACAAAGGCAAAGGCCTGGTGTCTCCAAAACCTACCCCAGAGAGGCAGAGGGGAAGTAACACACAACAGCTCAAAAAAGCAGCTGGTGCGAGCAGGAAAAGCCTCTCACAAAGACAGCACGGATCAGGTGCAGCTTTTCATGAAAAGTACAGAAGGAACACAGATGGCCGCTGGATCATGATGCAGCGAAAGGGGAGCCACACACAATTCTCTCCCTGTTTGACAGTTAGCAAGTGGTCCAAACAAGCTGGCCTCCTGTAGCTTTTGTCACACCCTGCTCAAACATTATTCTGACTAAATAAAGGCAGGAGATTAGAGACCTAGACACCAGCTATCTCCATCCCCTGCCAACACCTCCACCTTGTAGTGCCTACAGCTCTCAAGCTTAGCAGAAGCAGGAACCAGAAAAAAAAACCCACAAGCGAATAAAAGCATTTCATGGTCTGATCCTAAATGATAGGGCCCATAAATAGGACGGTGGCACTACTTGACAGAGGTAGCACCTTCACCCCGTGGCTACAAAGTGTTCCTCGTTAGCTCAACCTGCAAGGCAGCAATGCTGGCTTGGAATTCCAGCATCACTTCAGCTGCCCTTTAAGAGCAGACGATGGCAAAGTTCTGGGTAATGAAATCCAAGAATGCCTTTGTCAATTAATTATGGAGAAAGCTGTACCAAGCAAGCCCCATCTCACACCCTCCATCATTTTTGCTGCTCAATATAACTTTAATTAATCTTTCCTTTGGCAATTTGAAGGAAGGGTGAGCACGCTGCAAACACCCACCGAGTATTAAATTGATTTCCTGTTTTATAGTCCTCTTTCCCTCCCTATTGGCCCAGCTATGATTTGTGGCCCTTCACTCGGAGGCATTTTTTCCACGCTAATATAATCCAAAGCCCCAAGCAACAACTGCATTCAGAAGAGTAGCACTTTGCACAGCCGATTGCTTCCGCCCAGCCTCTGCCAGCACAGAGCGGATCCTCTCCTGCCCCATTTTCTCCTGCCTCCACCCTGAGAATTCAAATCAACCACCTTACTTCCATACCTGCAGCATTTTTGCCTAAAAAATTGGCAACGCTTTTGTCTTAAGTAACTAAGCAATCTGGTCCCTGTAGTTTCCTGCCTGCCATTTGTAGTAGTACGTCTTAATTACAAAAGCATTAATGCAAAGTCTATTCCGCTCGCACATACAACCTCCAGGCTGGCCTCGTACTCCAGCTATCTGGACCTAAAACCAGACAGTAGGAACACAAAGCTCAGTTGAGCTCCCCAGTAACTCCACCTACCTCAGCGAGACACACCACCTCACCTTGGGCTTGCGGGACTGAAAGCAAGATCTTTAGCAGCAAGCACACCCCGGTGCACAAGCCAAGTCTGGGGTAGGCAGGAAAATAAGGACAACGGAGTGCACCCAGCTGCGCAGCAATGGAACAAGGTCTTTTCAAAGGACCTTCCCCTCTTGCCTTGTGGGGAACAAAGGGCCTGATTTTCAGCAGTCAACCATTTAAGGCTGGGGGCACTTTGGCATCACCTGCTCACCACAGCATCACCTCAAGGACAGGCACAGGCCACCAGCAGTTTCTGTCTCAGGCATTCAGGTCCTTGTTCAACATTACTTTCTTGGTACCATGGGTTAGGAGACCTTGACCTAAAACTTTGCACTCCTCAGCTGCTGTCCTACAAGAGAGACTTTCTGAGTCTTCTGGCCACCAGCTTCAGTCTTCTGGGAGGAGACAATCCAGGTCAGACCTTCTCCTCAGGTAATTCCCATACCATGGGACTTACCCTGGATTTATTCCTTGAAATTAAGTTGAGGAATAATAACCTTAGAGGTGGCAGAAGGAAATTTAAGACTAAAACTGCTCATATGGAGTGGTTTATTGACTAAGTACTGTCCCCCTACTGAGGACATTTCACCAGCTGTACCCACAATGCAAAGTGAACTACTACAGCTTATTTGATTGCATCATTTGGAGAGGGATATTCTTCCTTCAGGTGGCCTGACACACTAGGTGTCAAAACCTCACTGTTCTTACCCCAAGCACTACAGCAGGTGAACGGGTGATGCCAAACAGACAGGCAGGAAATTCACTGCCACCTGCCCACCCGCAGAAGAAATTGGCTCATGGCAAAAAAGAACAGAAGCAGAGCCATTAGCTGAGCTGCATCCTCAAAAAAGGAAGGCAGCAACCCAGGCCTGCTTGGAGCAAATTTTAAGGCAGGCTGACAACTTAAAACCACATGGTCCTGGATGAAAGGGGGTAGTTCATGATAGATCACATCTATTCAAGGGCCAGACAAGGAAAGCAAACATAGGCTCATTTTACTCATTGTTCTTTATCAACCAACACCAGGAGAGGAGTGTTGCAGCACTGTTGGAAGAGAGAAAAGAAATGGGCAGCACGCAGGAAAGAAATGGGAGCTATTTACGGAGGATAGCTAATTTGAGCTGTTTACAGACTTCCCCTCTGAGAGCTCAGGGACGAGAGGGTGGCAGGGGGGTGGTTTCAGCCATTAAAAATACAACGTGAGAATCCATTAATTTTCCATAGAAACAATGTCGTCATAGAAGCGAGACAAATCCGATCAGTCATGCAAATGTGCTGATGTTAAATTCTCAGGCCTGGGTGGGGAATTTGGGTTGCCAAAAACACAACAATGAAGAGATCAGAATGAGATTAGCAGCCAGAGTGGCTGCAGCACTGAATGGCGTGGTAGGGGCATGGGATGTGACCAAGGGCACCCCCAGACTATAGTGGGGCTCGTGGTCTAAGCCAGGCATAGGTGCCCAGCAGAATGGCCAAAAAAAAAAAAAAAAAGAAAAGCCATCCATGTATGAGATCTCGGGAACTGGGCAAATGCCACAGTCCTGCTCTGCAAACCAGCAAGAACCTCCACAGACCACTGAGCTCACTCCAGGGAATGAAAGGCTCAGCACCCCACCAGACTGGGAGCCTCACAAGCTGCAAAATCACAGTGTCAAGGAAAAGCAAGAGGTGATAGCAGAGGAAACAGGTGAATGTGTCTTGTAGCACAACACAGCAAAGCAGCAAGCAACACAAGTTTAGGAGAGAAACCAAGGAAGCAGGTTGGCTGCACAAGGCGCCAGCACTGTCCCAGGCACTCGCTGAGCTATAACGCAGTCTGAAGTGCGGCATTTAGGTTGCGTTAATAAGGGGCAAAATACAAAAATGTATTTTTTCCCCTTCCCAACCAAAAAAACCCAAACAAAACACAACATCTCCTTTCCTCCCTTTTCCCTCTGAAAAAAAAAATAAATATATATATCTCAAACTTTACAAACACTCCCCTGAGGGAGACACTACGCACAGAAAATTACAGCGGCACCCCAAGCAGGAGGAGTGGAAATCGCTCACCCTGGCAGCGGAGCGCAGCCTTTCCTTGTGAAGAATCCAGCCACCATCCTGGACTGGCCTCGCCACAAGTATTTAGGAGCTAAAAATAACCTTGGAAGACAAAGTGCTCCACCCCCTGCAGTATGCAAAACATTACTAGAGTAACGCCTGTGACAAGGATGCTTCCGGGTAAATCACACCGCAGGCAAAAACAGTTCAAAGAAACATAAGAACAAAACAAAGAAAAAGGAGATGTCAAAACACATCCCAAGAGATGTTTCACTCAGGTTCATCCATAAACCAAAACATGAGCGTTTGTCACCACAAACAGCTGTTTGGTTCACCTGTTAAGTTTGAAAACACATTAGTTTTACATTTGAAGCCTTTGATGCTTACAGCAAAGGGAATCCCCTCCGCACAGGCACTGCCTGTGCTTGTAGGCAGTTGCTGGTGCCCGCACGCCTGGGGAAGGGCTCAGCCCACCAAGTGTCTGAGAAGCGGCTCCATACCTGCGCTATGCAGCTCAGGAAAACTCCCTGTACCACCGATTGGCCCAGAAACAGGCATTTGCCAAGCAACTCACCTTGATCACAGAAACCTGACCTCTAGTGCCATGTAATCCAAAGAGGTGGCTTTCCCAGAAGGGAACAATCCTGCAGAATGCAGCGATGCCCCGATGGGAACTGTGCTGCCAGCTCAGCGTGACACAGCCCAGAGCACAGGCTGCTGCAAGGGACCCTTGGTTCAGGGAGATGACTAGAGCCCCCTAAAACACCCCATATCCCCCTGGTAATTCCCTGCCTGCTTTAAACTCCTACAAGAAAGCCTGAAAAAAAACCAGTGATCGCCTTTTCTCATCATTTGTATAGAGTGAACAGGATCTCCTGCTTCCCCTTCTGCAGCTCATAAGCCTTGTCAAATACCTCTCTGGATTTGCACCTTTAGAGACACGTGGCAAAGGATCCAAGCAGCTCGCCCCAGCAGACAGTTTTCAAGTCTGCTTTGTGAGGGTGAGCATTACAAGACCATCACCAGCACACCCCTATGTGAATACTGCACTGTGCAGACATCCCCGTGTGGCACACAAAATCATAACACTGCCTTTGGAGGAGAGATTTGCATCCTGCCATGGCTTTCCATCAGGTGGTTCCTTCTGATGCCCAAAACCCTCTTCCTTTCAAGTCAGCCCTATCAGCACTGCTCCCAAAGCTCTTCTTTCACTGCTTCCTCACCCTTTTATGAACCCCACTGCCATGAACTCTCCAGTCTTGTCTTTCAGTATTACTGTCCCACATCAGCTAAACTCAGTGAGCCAAACATCCACAGCAACCATTCACTGCAGTCTCAGAACTCGCATCTTGATCTATCTTGCTACAGTTGGCACATATAAAGTCAACGCTCTTAATATCCAAGGCCATTTTTTATTACCCCAGCCATACACACCACAGCGAGCATCTAGGACTGTGCAGCAACAGAACCCTCCCAGTGCACAGAGCTCCACAAGGATTTAAAGTTCAGAAGCTGTCACAGCTCCAGTTACGGAGACATTTTGGGTGTAATTTCTCCCCATACAAAGTTCCTCTCAAGATTCACATCCAAAAGCCGCAGCAGTCACAATGCTCTGCTTTCTTCAACAAGATCCCATTACTCTCTGTTTACCAGAATTGCTCAAAAAGGTGTAGAATTGTGCTCTGATCAAACCTCAGAGCTAGTGTGTTGACATACTAGCATACAAGTGGAAGACACAAGCAAGACAGCCATGGACCATACAGTCTTCTGTCAACACAACTTACCCTGCACCAGCATTGATCAATCAGGAAGCAGTGAAGGGTTAAGTGTCGCTACATCCCTGCATCTTATTTATGCAGTAGGTGCCCACGAGAAGTCAGTCTCTATTGACACACATCCTGTAATGTTCTGGTTCTCTGTTTTACTTCAAGCACTTACTATATCTGGGTGAGGACATGCTCCCCACTTCCCAAGTGAGCCAGCTGCACCCTTCACTCGCTCAAACATCAATGACAAAAGCCTGCTCAAGAATATGCATCTGTTTCACGTATGGCTCATACGGCTAATTTAAACAGTTTCCATATGTTGCCAAAAAACTGTGACCGAATGCCACTTGCAAATAAATGGGGAGATTGTCTGGCTTCCACAGAGAAAGGTTTCATCACGCAGCTTGGAGCAACAGCTCCTTTGTTCCCAGGTCTGCCTAAGCTCCCCCAGCCCCTTCCGCAGTCAGATGCTGCTGACCGGTCCAAACGCTACCTCCTCCTGGGATCGTGCCACCGCAGCAACATGGAATATGGACAATGGTGAGTAGACTTTGGAGAAGACCTGTAATGAACACTTCAACACGTGAAGAAGATCTATCAGGTCAGGCATTGCAGCCACCCTCTGCTCCTGGTTCCAGAGAAGGTAGTTGCTCATAGGACAGGCATGCTTTTTGCTCAGCCCTCACCCAGATGTTACCATCAGGCATCAGGTTGTAGCTGTTAGTACTCTCCATAGCATGAATGAGGCTCTGAGGCACCATGTAAGCTATAATTTCATGTTTCCACATTTTGCTGTACAGCTGAAATTAGCATCTCACTTCTAATGTACCCAATGTGTCTTCCTGCTCAGTTCCAGCCTGGCAACAGGTCATCTGCCATATTACAGCTAGACCACATCCAAACTAATGGTCTGTAGCTGGGCAGATGAGAGGACTGAGCAGATAGGCAGATAAGGCTTTCACTCAGGGGCACTGTTCTCCAAAAAGTAGATCTGGTCAGGGAAGCAGACAATAAGTATCTCTATTTGGAAATGGAGGGGATTAGAAGGATTTAATAATTCAAAGGGGAAAAGTACATGGATGCCACCATTTTCTTTGTCAATAACAGGACGTTATACTAGCACCCCAAGAAACTGCAATGCAGAATCTGTGTCCTTTGGAACAGGCCCTGCACAGTAAAACCCGCCTCATCTCTTTAGACAAAACTTGCTGAAGCAGGCACCAAACAGATGCCTCAGAGTCATCCAAAGAGATGTTTCTCAGGCTGTCCTGAAGAAGTGAAGGAAATCTTTCGGTCACGGAACCCAAGGTCGAGCTGGATGTCCCAGCTCCCCAGCCCAGTGCTCCAGCCATTAGATAGACCACCTGCCGCTGGCCAGCACCCAGGTGCTGGAGCCACCTTCCCCCTCTTGAAGTTGGGCTTCAAGGCCTTGCCATTTCACAAGGCAGTCAGGCTGTAGAAAGGGCAGCTGGACCAAGCAGAAGATGAGGGTGTCCAGCTCCACATTCACTTTCACACTGGCCTGTCTCCCATTGCCCAAGGCAAGTGGATTCACAGTCACCCAAGCTATCCTACTCCTACACCTAGTCACCATCCTGAAACATCTCCTCCCTCTGGGGAAACTGTCAGGGACCACAGACATGGTTAACTGAAAGTCCCCCTGCAATCTGATGTAGGGTGAAGCACATGAAAAATTACTCATGCAATTGATTCACATGGTTTCCGTCATTCACAAATTCCTATGCATAAAGGGGAGGCATTGGCTTTGCACGTGACCGATCCAGACAGCTGCAGATTTCCATAGGCACTAAGCGCCTGCAGGCAGAAGCCACTCCTCATGTAATCCCATTAAACAGCTGGAATGAATGAATGAAAATGCTGTGCGATTCAGCATGCTAACGGCAGCCACCTCTGCTTCCTCCACTGTTAGTGCAGGGTCCTCTCCAGTTCAGCCTCTTCCCGTGGGTCCAAATTACAGGAGTTACTTCATGCCCTGAACTCTGCAGGAAGCCTGGAGCACATGCAAGTATGAGGCTACATAATGTAAGGCTGCCCTCAGAAAGTGCTAGGAACATACCCAGGCTCTCCATCACAGTCTGTCCCTTCGTGGTAAGATGTAGCTTTTGGGGACATCACTGCAGAACACACAAGTCTTCTCCTGAACAGAAATCCGTACACTGGAGATTGGGTATAGAAGGAAAATCAACACATGGCTATCTCCAAAGGCAAGGTGGTGGTGGAATTCAGACAAAATATAATTGCTAGTAGACGCAGCTCCAGACTGGAACCAAAGGCTCTGAAGTCAGGAGGATCTCAGGTGGAAGCTGTTTGCCATTTAAAGGCCTTTCATGGCATTCAGCATTGTATCACATCACAGCAGATGTGAAGAGTAGGCATAAAACCACAGCGTTAAGTAATTTGAAGGAGGCATTTTTAATCCTTTACCTCCTAGGGAAGGCCAGAAAGAGAGGCTAGCCTTACTAAGCTCTGTCCCCTCATGCAGCAAGACTCACTTAAAGCCAGTGGAAGATGATATTCAACAAGGCTTATGCTTCACACATAGGCAAATATGGTCTACCTTCCACACCTCCATAAACTGCTAACTCATTCTTAGTGCTTTACAGTCACATTTGATCACTAGGACAGAAAATCTCCTACAACGTAATGGAAACTGGAGGGTCTCGCAGCAAAGATTAGCTACAGCCAGTTTGTTCTCAACCAGCTCAGTCCCTGATTCCACTCACTTTCCACAGCTCACCGATACTGGGAGAAGAAAGAAGATGGGAGGGAAGACTGTCCTCTCAGGACCACGTAGGAACACTGATGCAGAGCATCGGCACACACTCTGCCACAGTACCACCCAGCTGTCTAAAAGACAGGTTTTTTTCATCCTTGCTCACTGTGCACCTCCCTGGCTCTGCAGGAGAAGAGAAAGGATCCCTGTCATCATCAGTCCTCTTCACCCCACAGCTGGATCTATGCCAGGAGCAGCGTAATGCAGTCATATAATTAGGGAATATTACAATGCATAAGCAGGGCTGGTGCAAAAGCAACCTCGATTTTGACATTTCCCAGCCTTAATAAAATCACTTTACACAGAGAATGAAGACAACTTCTTTCCCTGACAAGCCGTTTGTGCCCTCTGGATAGCAAACACTCTTGCACCAGAAGCGTGCCTGTCTTTGAAGTGGGAGGTTGCAGTCTGACAAAAGCCGGGACCAAAGGGGAGAGGGGACAGAGCTGCTCTGAGGCAGCTGCCAGGATTTAGCAGTGCCAGTAAGGTCTCCCTGCGCTAGCCTTGCTCTGAGGCAGGGAAGCCCTTTTTTGGCTCAGGCTCTGGTAACACTTTCCAGCCGCAGGCAGACCAGTGTCAGGAAAAACTCCAGCCCAAAGTACTGCAACCTAGAAACTGGTTCCAGTTTCCCACAGCAGTAAGCCAGGCCTTGCCATGAGCACTCCTGGGCATCAGCAGGAGGCGGGGTCACCCACGCTGCTGGAAAAAGGAAGGTGCCAGAAATGGGAAGTGGCTCATTTTTTGCAGAAGGACACTTGTGTTGGGTCAGAAAGAGGATCCAGTGCCCAGGCATTTGCTCCAGCGGCTGCTGGTTTTCAACACCTCCTTCTCCTCCAGAAGATGACAGGAGTAGCTCAGCAGGAGAGCCTGAGGGAGCTGTAGCAAACCCCTTTCCCTCCCACCACTAGCCGAAAGGATGAGCAGGGAGATCTGCCCCCAGCTCACTCTCTCAGGGAGCAGGATCCCCGTGCCAGCTCTGGACCAGCGGAAAGCAAAATGCAAGCACTTTTCAGAAGGGCTGCCACCATCAAAAAGAGTTTCCAGCTATTGAGCTATTGTAACAACCCAGCAGCAGCAGATCTGCTCCCCCTCCTGTCACTTATCCCTCCACAGCCACATCAACACCACAACTTTTAACCCATCAAATGCCAGCACTTCCCTGCACGGTACACACCTGTACTTTAATATTAACCTTGCACAAGATTAAAACCGCCATAAAGCGGCATTGCTTAGCATGGAGGTCTTCAAGCTGCACTCTTCCGATTCCCCTCTAGGTTTTGCACAGACCTGCAGTGCCGTGGGGAGCAAAGCTTTACCCCCTCTCCATGCACCTGCAAGAGGGGACAGAGCGCCCTCACCATCAGACACTAAAGATCTGAGAGCAGGCAAATCCACTGGTGAAAAGGGGTATTACCAGGGTCTAGAAGTCTGAGGAAGTTTAGAAGTGTAATATTTAAGGTAGCCCAGAAAAGATAACTCGGTTCCTATCGTACCATTCCTCAAACAAAGCAACCAACTCATGACAGTTGCTTCTCCACACTCAACTATACAAGGAGCCTCAGGTCCATGTTTCATTCATTTACGTGGACATTACTGCCCTGCATCAGTCTTCATCCCGTACTTTCAAATACTCCACAGTATTTGCAGTATACACACCACTCCTGAGATACGTCGATACGATGGAGACTGTTGAACTACAATGCTGACAGAGGGGTGACGTTAACATGTCAACCCAATTTTTAGTTTACTCAGCCAGGAGGAAACTGAGAGCACCAAGATCCTTAGGTTTTTTGTGTCCCTAACAGGAACTGCTGCAACAAAAAGATACTGTCAGCACCACAAAGAGCGAGCTTGCATCCAGCACAGAGATCTATACTTTGTATTCAATGCTGGTTAGCCAGGATGACCATAGTTCACAGTGTCCTTTCACATCAAAGATGTCCCTACTGCAGGACATGGCGCAGCTGTTGCGTGGGAACTGGGTGTCACCACGTGGGGAACCAGTATTTCCATGGCTGGTGATGGCTTCACATGCTAAGGCTGGTTTTGTCCCCTCACCAGGTCTGACTGCACATGAAAGGTCACAAGATCAATGACAGAAGGTGGCACAATAGGTCAGAGAGCAAGGAAAAGGGGGAACATATCAATATATTTCTCTGGGCTTCTTGCTAGTAGGCCCTTTTACATCCACACACTAGATGTTGAAAATCAACCATGGCTCATGTGAAACCTCATCTGCTCCACTAGTCCTAGATGCAGGGCAAACAGCCATTGGGAAGCCTGGGGAAGACAACCCAAGGAACTTCACAGATCTAGAAGTGATAAATAAAACCCAAAGTATTCCCCCAAGAGAAAAACCAATGCACTGCACTAAATACACATGCTTCTGCCGTCAACAGAGAATACTGTGTATTAACTACCTGAGGAGGTGCATGTCACTGCACACTTTCCAGGTGCCATCAGAATGAGGACAGGTTGTGAACTTTCACAAGCTACGAAGTGTTCCTATCAATTGCTCTTTAAAGCTTCTCTTCGCTAGTCACTCCTAGCTCCTAAACAAGATCTCAAACTAGCTGAAAGCCAGTTACAAGCTCATATAATCAAAGCTTCACTCTGGACTGGCATGCTCTGGGTTCAGGGCAAGCCACAGAACCAACTCCCCCAGAGCACTGCCTTCATATTTCCTTCTGTTGATACTGATAGAGGATGCGTATTTATTCTCACGCATCTCGAGGTCTCTGCCCTGTCCGACACAGCTGACTGAGCACTACCACAGATCTACTACTGACTCTATGAAGATTCTCTTTTTTATTCTTCTTAACCTCAGCGGTTCACCTACTGGTTGTCCGTATGATGAATACTGACAGGAGACATCTATAGATGCCACAACACAGAGCTACCTGTCTATGTCCACCATGCAACCATATCACAGCAGCCAAATGCTTAGTTGAGACTGGGTAAAGAACAATTTGCTTATCGTCTTTCTCAGGGGTCCAGTAATAAAGGCACAACATCCTTCCCTGAAATCAGAGCTATTACAAACACAAGGTGCTTTCCAAAACCATGCCTTCAGCCACAAAACCTCACCAAAAACTCTAACAAAGTAACAGGAGTTTCAAAATTCCAGTCCTAGAAGATGCCCAGATACTACAGTGGTGAGAACATCCCCTTCCTACACTGTCCTTCCTTCCATCACCTCCCACCATAATTTTTTTAGACACTTCCCTGGAGAAGACAGGTGATGGGGGAGCAACATGCACCTCCTCTGGTCATCCCCTCTCCACTGCAAGTAAGTTAATGGGCACATTCAAAATTATCCCTCAAACCTGAGGGGTCCAATACTCACCTGCAAAACGTGCTGCAGAGAAGCACTAAGCAATTTCCATGAGGTGCAGAGCATGGCTGCTAGCGTGATCTCGAAGTTCCTAAAGAAAGCATTTTCTTGCAATAGCAAAGGATGAGAATTTTCTGCTATTAAAAACAGCTGTGTTCCTCTGAATGTCCCCAAGACAGAGACAACACATGAGAAGCTTTGGTCTAAAAGGAGAGAAGAATGGAAACTGGTAGACAACACTAAACTAAACCTCTGCAACACCCGATGCACTGACTCACAAGCGGATAATAAAAGAGTAAAGGGATGCTGCAGTTAAGCTCTGGCACTTCTCATCCCAAGAGGCTATGGATGCTAAAAGCTTAAGCAGGTTCAAAAAGAAAGCAGATGGAAGACAAAGCTATCCAAGATTGTTAAAGACAGTGAACCATCTCTGGCTCAGGGATCGTAGAGTCTACTACACTCAGGGAGACTTTTTGGATGTATCACTCTGTTTTAACCTTGCTTTTCTACACCTCCCTTGGCATTTGCTGCTGGCCTGATGGAAACAGGCTACTGAGTTTGTTTTGAGGCAGATCAGCCATTCTTAAATATTAACAGTACATTTCTAAGGGATCATTTTAGCTTTAGCAAAGCTCCAAATACAAAGGAACAAATTTATAAAAGGCCTTTAGAAAGTATTTTCCAAGTGCTTATCCATATCTTTAGGCTCCCAGCTAACTTTAAAATTCTGGTCTGAACTGCCTTTGGTGGAAAAGGAGAATTTTTTAATAAAGCATCTTTAATAAAATGGCAGGATGCAGTCATCTCTCTGGGATGCTCCTAGAGAGAAGTCACAATAAAACATGCAGTATGCTGGGCAATGAATGGCAGGGCAAGGTATGTAAGCAGAGAAGGAATAAAGTGGTTACCAGCTGGTAAACTACTGAACATGCAGAGCCACAGATCAGTCTTCATGGCTGGAAAGCTGCTCCGATTCCACCCACTAGTAGTTTCATTCTGACCCAGCTCAGAGAGCGACAATAACAGGTTGGATTGTTTCTGCCAAACCCCAAAGCACCACAAACGGTTTCAGAAACGGAGGGGGTGTTCAGAAGAGTTTGCTTTGCAGGGCCCAACTTCCAGGCAGCGATAGGGCGAGAGAGAAAATGCAAGGCTGAAATCACCCCCAGACACATTCAGCTCGTTCAAAGCTTCCAGCAGGGGGATTTAGCCAGAGCTTAAAGCAGTTCTCTGTGACTCTTTGTCACAGGAGTGTAGGTACAAACAAACAGGAGCTGGGACAAAGGGAGTCAACACACATTTTATTAGTAAAAAGTTAATCGGCTTAAAGTGTGCAACTAAATAAGCAAAGCTTACATTAAAGTGGCCCGCCAAGAAAAGATGCCATGGAAATAAAGTTATAGGAAATACAATATAGTCTCTATGTTCTTTTGTAATCCAGCATGATAAATATTCATGATTCTGGGTTAATGGGGTACCCAGCTCTCAGCCACCACAATAGTGTTTTGTTTATTCTCAAGACCATGAACTTTGGAACCATGAACCTGAATTTCAGGACTCTGCATTCATGCATGTTAGCAAAATTCAGGGCAAGGCAGGGGGATGGAGACAATGTCAGGACCTTGGCTTGTGACAGGGTAGCAGAGGTTGCGGGCAGGTTTTTGATAATGAGTAACAAGAGCCCCAGGATGCATAGGATTTCTGGTGTATCTGTCACACTCTCTGCCTCACCACCAGCAGAAGAATGAGAGAAGAGGCACCACCTGCAACACAACCCCATCCCTCACCTCCAGCCTCTCCAGGATACGGATCATTCCAGAGTTTCTCTCTCCAGAGGACAACAGCATCCTAAGGCCACCCCTTGAGGAAGCAGCAGCTGCCTGCATCACACAGCAGCATCCCAGAGCAGAAGAGAGGTCCACTCCTTACACGGGAAAGAGGACCTGTAACACTCCTAAACATAATCCCTTGAGCCTTCATATTGACTGAAAGAGCATTTTGGCATTCTGAAAGTAGTCCTGCAGGGAGAGGTCACCAAGCTCCAGCCCAGCATTCACACTGGATAGCAAACATCCTTCCAAAGCATATTTTAAAGTGTCCCAGACCTCCCCTAGCCAGCCCCACATCCAGTTGCTCCTTTGACGGTGCCTTCTTCTGCTAGTAGCAAAACTGGGAAAGCTGGCAATGTTGCTATGAGACCTTCCAAAGTCTCTACTCCAAATTGTATTAACAGGTATAGATTATTGTTCCCCCTTTCAAGGT
Organism: Burhinus oedicnemus; assembly: GCA_008921705.1. Classification (NCBI taxonomy): domain Eukaryota; kingdom Metazoa; phylum Chordata; class Aves; order Charadriiformes; family Burhinidae; genus Burhinus; species Burhinus oedicnemus. The sequence goes on along the minus strand of VFFE01003732.1, from coordinate 175,750 downwards.
ATATTCACAGTTTTTGGGGTTAATAAAGGACATGAGGAAACTCTTTTAAAACAAACAAACAAACAAAACCAAACAAACAAAAAAACCCAAGCAAACAAAAAACCAAAAACCAACATAGAAACTGAAAGTTCAAAGCCTTGAAAGCAATATGATGAAAGCAATTTTAAATGCTGAATCTAATGCATTTTAAGACTCGTGAGCTTGTTTGTTTGTTTCCCCACATCGACTCACAACTAAAAGTGACAACTATGATCCAGTAAGGTCTTCAGGAGTTTCATGGTGTATTCCACTCAAAGTACCACTGTCTTTCTCTACAAAAATTTCCCATTAGCTTTTCCCCCTTCTCCCACGTCATGCGCTGAACCACGAAAGCAAGCCTTCAACCAGCCTGGCACCAAACAGCCAGGCCCTGTTCTGCTGAGAGCTAGAAGCACAGCTCTCCACTCCACATCCACGTGGATCGGTTTGCTTGGTCTGCAAACAGAGCTCATGCCCCTTCACTGAGCCCTCAGGGTTTAATTGTCTATTCTAGGGAAAGTGCAGAGCTTTCAGAAAGGAGCTGCTCTTCGTGCATCTTCCTTTAGGACCACCTTGCTGACGAACCTTGCGGTAGCAAGCTTTGTTTCTCCCCTTGTGCAGAGCTCCTCATTCTGACCAGCTGAACCTGAGCAGCAATAGGACAGGCAGTGCAAAGGCCAACTGTTTCTTCAGAATATGGCTTCTTGTAACAATAATAAAAAAAAAAAAAAATCTACAAGAAACAACAATGCTCCCTTAGATTTTAAGTCTTTGACACTTCAATTACAATACTTCTACACTGGACTACCATAAAATATTCATACATAAAGAGAAGGCATTTAGCAAGAATTGTGAAAGCTGAGAAATTAATACAAAAGGTGAAAGCGTACTTTTGGAAGGGAAACTATTTCTCCAACTAGTGAGATATCACCTACCAGTCTGCCTTGAATCACAGAAAGGCTCCGTCTAAAAAGCAAATACATTAGTAAACAGCAACAGGCTTCTCAAAACTGAGGTAACCTGCCCAGACAGCAGGTATTTACCATTTACCTTTGTAATATTTTATCTTTGCAATAGCTGTATTAGCATAAAGATGACTGTCCTGAGGAGGGAATATACAGATGTGCACAGGAGGGGAACTCGTTGGGAAGAAAACATTTTCCACATTCCCCGCATGGAATTTCGCACAGAATGTCGTGTTTCTCCTGAAACAGGGGACACTTCCATGCCCTTCCACCCAGCTCCAAGGACATGCCTCTCTCCCTCACACTCGCCAGTCTATTCCTGTAACGACGAGCCAGTGGGACAGCCCAAACCTAGCAGCTCCTTCCATTTCACACCAAGCAGAGGCATAGCTATGAAATACACAAGCCCTGCAAAAGCATCAGGACCCAGCCCCCAACACCACCCAGGAGGACAGAAGGAGCTGGCACACTTGATAGTATAAGGGTCTCCATTTCACGCATGCTTGCAAAACCCCATGGCAAACTCACCTCTGCCAGGAGATGGGGGATTGTACAATGGGCAAAGAGGGCAAAAGAACAGAAAATGCTCTTCTCTACGTCAAGACAAAAAAAGAGGGCAGCCGGGAGGTTTTACTCTTCATGTCAACATCCCATTACTAACCAGCAGTTTACCTTGACAGCAAAGCTTTCCAAGAAAAGGCAGAGACTTGGGCACTCAAGCAATGGCCTTAGGAGATCCCAGCTCTCTGCCCAGGAAACAGCAAAAAAAACCCCGCCAGCATATCACATATCACTTTCTTACTGAAGCATGACAAAGAAGAGAATATATGGCAGAAGAGGCCAAAGAGGGGAAAACCAGAAATCAATAGGATCTAACAGAGCGTGACGGAAAATCACTTCCCCCATAAAAAGAGGTTACTTGCCAGGTTAATGAATCTTTTCTGTTCTGTACTTAGACACCCAGGAAATGGAAGGGGTCACAGGAGCAGTGTGGGTGGGAATGCAATCCCTAGAACATGCTTTCAAGAACAATCAAAGGTTAGAGATTAAATCCAGGCAGCGGTCAACTGCACAACACATCAGCAGCTTGATACACGGGCCAGCTGCAGCTCAGAGCAAAACACACTTCCAACATCAACAGCCCAGCAAACAACAGCCTTCTCTCCGCCGCAAAAACAGCCCAGTGGGCCACCCCAGCCCCCCCAAAGGGTCAGCCCCGAGAACTGGAGCACCTCTGCCTTCCCAGGTCAGCAGTGCCAGCAGGGACAAAGCAAAACAGTCTATAGGTCTCTGAGTAGCTGCAACAGAACCACAAAACCCAGACTGCACCAGAAGTCACACTGTGCAAATAACTCAGAAAGCTCTTGGCCCAGCAGCCAAAACTCACTTTTAGGTAAAGAGCTGTGCCTTACTCTTGTTGGGAACACACAGGCAGCAGACAAACCAACAGAGAAGCAACTGGACAATGGCAGGGTACAAGATCTGGTGGCCACAGAAGCCTGAACTAGACCTCTGGACTATCAAACACACCCAAAGCCAGGCGCTTATAATTTTGAACCACCATTTCTTCTGACTGGAGCCCTACTGACAGAGTCCGCAGACATACAGACCCTTGCTGTTTTATCACTCTCTTGTCCACATCTAGCTTGAGCTCCTGACAATTGGCCACCCAAGGAATAGCTCTACTTAGGCCGAAGATACTCACTAAGGGAAGTGCAGGTGCATGACTTCCATCCTTTTCAAGACTGCTTAACTCATAGGTCACTATATTAGGTTCTCCCACTGCCTGCCAGGACCATTTACCAGCTGCTGTTACTCAGTTTGGGGTTGACTCCAGTACAGCTCAAACACCTTTGCCACGCAGCTACCCAAGCTTCTCCTGCAGCAGTTGCCTCATTTGCTACCCACTACCAACTTCTGCAACAGAGACATGGACAATGCAGCCAAAGTCCCCTTTGTTACCCATATTTGATACAGTCTCAGGGTAGACACGTTGCACAGGACAGCTGTTCGAGAGAGGCAGAGTCCAGTTCACATCGTTCGACTCTACCGTCGTGCCCAAAGAGCTACATCACAAGCTCCAAAGCAGACCTAATGCTGGCATTTCTGCACGAGGGAGTTTTGACTTTGCAAGTCCAGTACCTCCGGCTGTTTTTATACCTGGGGAATTTCAAAGTAAAACCAATGCCTTACTGAACGAGTACCTTCATCACACAGCATCCTGCCAACACACACTTCAGTGAGGACAGTCCTCTACGTCCACAACAGACCTCTGCCCCTGGAGCAGGGACAGACCCTTCTGTCAGGTACAGCCACACCGTTTGTGCGTAAATCTCTCTCCTACAAACTCTGAAATGAATGAACAACCCCCAGCCGGTCTCACCTGAAATTCAGCATGCAAAATACCAACCAAAATAGCTAATTTTGGCAAAGTTCTGAGCAAATGAAAACGCTGCTGACGAGGCAATGCTATTTGCAGGCAATACTATCCAAGTTCGAAGTCGCGCTGATGAAGAGTGGGAGACGGGCAACACCCACAGCCATGACACGAGGCCTGGAGAAAGGTAATTCTCAGCACCCTCCAGGACCACATCAACCAGCTTCTGATAAGGAGACAAGGGGACTCAACTGTACTCTAACACTAATTCTACAGGAGGAGATAAATTGCTCAGTAGACTTGAACTTGTGTCTTATAACACCGTGGTACGGTTTGCTCTGCAAACAGCTTTGGGGTTTGTGGATGGGGAGGTTAAACAGATGCTTTTGGCTTGGGTGCTGACATTTGCACGAATATAAAATGACTTGAGAGGATGCAAATTTCCAATCGGGTCTAAAGCTGAGCTGATTCATGGACCCGCAGCAGCTGCGGTCTCTGACAATTTGTATCAGTCAAACCAGGGGGTGATTTACCAGTGGCTGGGGTTTCGCATGGGCTTCCTTCTCAACACGCCATTAAACATTTCTCTCCATTGCAAGCTGGGCTGACACAAACTGGCCAAGAAAGAGCAATCAGTCATTGAGAGTTCTTTAATCAAGGGCTTCCTTGCACATTTAAGCAGTTTCTATTGACAGGGAACCTTCCTGTTCAGGAAGTGCTAGAGTGGATCTGAACATCAAAGTACAGGCGCCCTTGGAGATCAGCATTTCTGGGAGCTCAGCTACAACAAAGGAGGGAAAAAAACCAAACAGAAGACGTAGTAGCTGAATCAAAACAACAGCCAGTTTCTGCTCAATTAGCCATCCGTTCTGAGCAGTGAAAGCACATTTCAGCACTAACTGAAAGCAGTTTTGTTGCAGGTTTGTCCCTGCAATACTAGTGATCCAGGACAACGAGGTTGTTCGGCGTCAGAGGTGCCTCCTTCCTTCCAAGGTTGCCTGTCTCCAAAAAGCGCATACAGACCTCCCTGTCAGGCCAGTGTTTTCCCCAGTCCCAGCACCATCTCCTTGGCACAGACAGCTCTTGACTGTGATTCACAGAAGCTGGCCCCACCGTTTCCCTCTGGTTTCTCGAAGGAAAGTAGAGACCGGCACAGAGGCCCACCTATTACAGCAAACAGCCCATTGCACAGAACTGGCTCGTCACGCGCAACGCAGCAGGTAAACACACACCGTAGCACAGGGCTGCTGTTAGGTGAGCGTCCTGCTTTGAGCGAGGATGGAAGAACAGCATGAGTTACTGCTGGGGTGGGAGAGGGAGACGGGGTACCCCACAGCCTAGGGGAGAAAGCATCGCAGAACACCTGAGGCAGAAAGCAGAGAAGGATTTGAGCAATCCTCCAGGCAGGGACTGGAGAGAGCTTCAGGAAAAGGGAGACGGGGGAACACCCAAAACAGATCTGTAGGAAACACAGAGGGAAGCAGGCAGAGAGCACAAGGGTCTCTGCAGCAAAGGCAACATGACAAAAGGAAATGGACATATTAGAGAAAAGAGGCTAGAAAATCCAGCGTATCAGGCACACACAGGTGCCTGTGATTTCCCGAGCACAAACACATGAGCCTGAACACGCTGCAGCAGGGATTTGCAGTTACCCAGCTCTTCCCCACTCGGGCTGGGGCAGCAGCCACCTACCTGGGAGACGCCCATGGGCACCGTGTTAGCAGTAACAAAGGGGTGGCGTACCAGTAGAATGCAGCTAGTTCTTGGGTTAGCCCTTCAGCAAGGCATAGACACACTACACGGGAGGTTAGGACACAGGGAAAAGAAAAACTGCAAGCACAACTGTGAAGGTAGAATATAATTACACAAGCAGAAAGTGCCTCAAACCAAGATCCTTGGCTTTGTGGACTTTGAAGCCTGGAAGAATTGCAGCACGGTTTCCAAATGCCTTGGGCTGGGGCTCTGTGACTTACTAATCTTATGCCACAGAACACCTGAGGAACAAGCAGTCTTCATTGATCAAACCTGTGCAGGCTATGGTCAAGGGCATACACCTGTGAACTGCATCCAGACTACAAAGTTCAATAAAAGCTCTACAAAGTCTTTGCAGAGCACTATCCGTGACAACTCCAAACACCTCTTCCCCACCCCACCAGGCTTCTTTAAGGAAATAAAAGCCTTCTGTCCTAAGCTTGCCCATTCCTTGTCCTGTCCATTGCTAAATCCCAAGATGTAGGTGTAGCACCGAGTGTTACATCTCATGCAGGACAAGCAGATCCAACACACCCCAAGAAATGTCAAAGATCAAGCATTTTTTTGTCAGATCCCAAGCAGACAGCTAGACACTGGAAGGACTTCAGACACGGATCTCAAGTGCTCCTTTGCTGAGGAATCATGAGGTTCTGCTCTCAAATTCCCCAGGCCAACGGCTTCTGTACCTGGGAATCTCAAGCTGCAAGAAAATGGTTGGTGGTTATTTTTCCTTTAAACCACAGCAATTAGCTTGTTCTTGGCTAGGATTATAATAAAAGCCACCTTAAACCTTCCCTTTGAGGAGGAAGCTTCTGCTGCAGCTCTACCTCACTGCAAAACACAGCCTCCCCAACAGCAAACAGCTGCATTGCTGAATGCTTACAAAGAGGGGGTGTCTCCAGTCCTCACCCACCTGTTTTCTGTTCTGTCACTGCGTCACCTCCCCAAAGCAGGTAAATTAAAGGCTGAACAGTCTGTTCTCTCATTCTTTCCCAGACCACCCAAAAAGACTCAGTCAACTTCCTCCTCGAGCATTTAACCCTTTCTGCAACCTACTGGGGACAGGGGGAAATGATTGCTGGTGAGACCTTTCTCCTTCCTCTATAAGTGTTTGCATCAGCATTGAGGACTCCACAGACTGGGTTATGTCCCAGACTCTTCCCTCAAAGCACATGTGTAAGTACTGGCGGCAAAGAAAGGAGGAAGGAAACTTTCTCTTCTGGAAGCCCACATGGCTTCAAACATCAGGAGACCAGGATTCAGCTCCCAGCACCGCCACCACCACACTGACTGCCCTTGGGTAAGCCGCTGGCTCCCACCACCATCTTCTACGACTCGGAGGTACCAGAGGCACTGGTACCTTCACCACAGCTGCACTGCCGCTCACCTAGGCCTTCCACACCAGCTCAGAGGCTTCAAAGCCTCACAGAAAATCCATAAGATGCAAATGAGGTTCCTCCACAGGACTCTGGGATTCCCAAGCAAAGGGCAGGTTGGCACATACTCTGCCAGTGCTCCCACCATTGCCAATCCAAACAGGACAACTTGCAAGACTGCAGGAAGCTCCTCATCAAAAACTGAGTGGGCTGGATCCACAGCACGGTCTGCAAAGAGCTTTCAAGTTTCCCTGCTAACATGACGGATCCGTGCTTCCAACAGAGAAAACAGCATCTGCATCCCATTCAAAACCTGAGCAATATGCAAGTGACCTAGACTTTACAGATCCTCTCTCCCCTTTCTCATTTGATTACCCCTGCAAAGCTTTCAGCTCCTAACAGTAAATTCCTCAGCTGCCCACAGAAATAACTGCACGCAACTTCAGATGTTTGCACCACAACTCAAACGAAATTCGCTGCCTCCAGAACAAAAGGCACTGTGCCTGTACAGAGGGAGAGCTAGGAGGAACAGAATGACAGCAAAGCTCAATTTACATCTCGCTGCAAGAACTTCTCTTGGGACAGCTCTCAGTCAGGGTGCAAGAACTCTGGCTGGTGGATCAAATCAGCCAGTGGAGCAGGAACAGGGATGCGCAGTGGTACCCTGCGACTGGGCAAACAGCATCCACCCTCAAAGGGGCAGTGGTTTGGCAGGAAAAGCTGCTCTATCATTGCCAAACTGCTCCTCTAATAACTCCTCTAGTGATAAAGAAACACGGGAGATGGGACTACTGCTCAGTTCCTTAATGGTGCCCCCTCATGCCTCCTGCCTCAGTTCTTTTTCTGAGCTCATATCCCCAGCACTCTGCGAAGTCCTCAGGGACGAACTCACTTTGCTGGTGCCATGTCCCTGCCAGAGCCCCACTACTGTTTCGCAGCCTCCCCACGCCAGGTCTGCCTGCTCAGGAGCTCTGAAAGCAACAGCCCCGAGCAAAAGCCATTTCTCTGTCTCCAAGTCTCATGGAAAGAAGCTGAACTTGCTTGCAAGGCTCATTTGTACCTATATGCAATTCCTCCTCAGCATGGCTCTCCTCAGCAACGCAAGCCCTCCTGAAGGGTACTTGAGACACGCGCAGGCAGCAGGAGCCCTAGACCCTTTTGTCATCTGGCTCAGGAGCACATGGCTAGGCAGGCAGGCAGGCAGGTCTGCCTGTCTCCTAACGCCAACACCTGCACAGAGAAACACTGCATCGCCTGTTTGGCCTGGGAGTCAAGACTTGCGGGTTGGCCCGTGTTCAGACTTGGTCAGTCTATAGACAGGACATGTCACACAAGAATAAACTGCCTAGCCACAACAGTCAGAACTGTGCCAAGAAACAGGTGACTCCAACACAGGACACCCTCAATGGACCCCACTGTGGAAAATGACCCACCGAGGGAAATGCCAGGCCTTAGGAAGCAACGCTGCACCTCCAGCTCACAAAGGGCAGGAGGCACCACACTAGGAGCCAAAGTACCCAGGAACCAAGATGCTGAGATGAACTGCAGCTTTTTCTCCTCACCTGCCAATTTGGCAAGTGGAAAAGAGCTTGCCGCTGGATGGACTGGTCATCGAGCCTGTAAATATCCAGGGGACAAATCATTCAGTGCCCAGGTCTCCTTCCTATTTATGTCTCCCATCTTCCCTTGCTGACTTTAAGTTGGACTATACCATCTCCAGAGGTCACTTTGAACCTCAGAGATTCAGCTCTTCACCTCAAATCAAAGTTCATATAAGCTTGCACCAAAATAACTACCAGAACGAATTGCAGCCTATTTAATTCCTTTAGTTCCAGTTTGCCTGAGAAGCCCCAGCAGGACACGCTTGTTTTGTTTACCAGGCATCCATAGTTTCTGTCTGTCAGGCAGCCTCACTCAGACCTGCACCCTGGCCTGGGTATCTTTAGCTGGACCCTCTGAGCAACAGATCTATCCGAAGCACGTGTCAGGCTTACGACATTTTTCCATCTATAACGGAGCAGATCTGGGCAGGAACCTTTGCACTGCTCCCTTTGACAAGCTCCAGTGACCTGCCACAACACTCAGCAAAAGCCACCCAGCAGAGTCAGCACTGTCACCTCCCCTGGCAACTCAAACCGACGGTGCAGCACTGCCTCAACTGCCCCTTTATCAGCCATTCAGGCATTTTGCCCTCTCTTCCGACCCTATCAAAAAGGCAGGAAAGCAGCTACAGATTAGGAAAAGGAAATCCTGAATGCCTGGAGTTAAGAGGTTAAGCAGCAATGGGGTTATGGCCCATCAGCTGAGCCCTGGTAACTGGACACGTTTATACCAGTAGCTCAGTAGCTGCAGTGATTTAGGAGGTTACTGCCCCGTGCTGTCCATCCTGCCTTGCTGCTGGAGATTATTACACCCTTCGCTAACGCAACAGAGAGGAGCGTGTGCCAGGCTTTTCACTCCCCGTCTAGCAGATGAACCATCGACAGTCTGCACTCAACCTCAGGGCACAAGCTGCAAGGATGAGGAACTGGCAAGCTTTCATTTCATAACCTGCCAGATCTAAATCCATCACGGCCTCTGGGTCACAGCCATTAGCCTGCAGCAAAAAAGAAGTAAAGCACTGTAGTTTTAACAGCTTTGGAAAACACGGAAGTGGAGCAGCAGTTTGTCTTCGCAATGGTCTAAGAGCCTGCATACAATTTGCAGCCACAAGACCATGCACAGGAGCTCGTGCCTACAGCAGCAATGGAAGCATCCCCGCAAGTCTCACAGTGCCAGCTCTGTTTCCACAGACCATCAAAAACTTTCCCTTGCAAAACACACCAGGCACCTGAGCTTTTCACAGCAGGTCTGCAATCACTGCCCTCTCACCAGTCATGCTTCTAGACAAATATTGACACTGTCCCACCAGTGGAGAAACTCGGGCCCAAGGAAGTTAAAAAGCCTTGTCACTGCTATAGCACATCAGAAAGAGAGCGTGATAGAATTCCTATAGACAACAGCCCTGACATAGCCCATCTTGGAGGGGCAACTCCATTAGAGGTGTCTTCACCTCGTCTCACTTACAGAAATGGATCTCTTCACTCGTTAACCTTGACTGGACTGACCCTTTGGGATGGCGTTTTCAGCAGCGAATGCCTGCTTAGCTCTATTAATGGTCTAATATTGGAAGAGGAAGAAGGCTGCGAATGCAAGGCAGGGGGAGGAGGAGAGGCAGGATCTAACACAGGTTCATGTGGTAAAAGCCTTGCTTGCTCTGTTTTGGGGCTGACTTTAAAAATTGGGAGCCATTCAGTGCACATAGACAGGTACATGGCATGTGAGGAGCTTCTTGTAGCCCAAGTGCTCTGCACTTTAAGTTGATACAGCCCACACAGGGAGAAACTGGATCAGAGAGCCAGAAAGCACAGCCAGTCTGGGCAGACTGAAAGAGCCAGAGTCGTACGGGCCATAGAAAAGACGACTGAGACATGAGAAAGCCGGTAACAGCGCTCACCGGTGAGAAAGGCTGCAGCAGAGCAGAAGGCACTGTACTGCCCTCCACACCCACGCAGACTGGGGGAGAAAAGCAGACTTAAACTGCAGTCCTGGAGCCTCAGGTCAGACAACAGGAAAGCCAAAGCGACGCCAGGCTACGCTGCCTGGCAGCCCCCACCACAGACAGATGTGTGCCAGCACCGTCAGAAACACCAGCCTGGCCCTGGGCTCCAGAAAAGGACTGTGTGACCTCCAGAGGTCTTGTTCACTCCTTCCTCTCTATTGGAAAGAAGACATTGGAAAAGTATTAGAGGCAAACCCTGAGAAGTCAGAATATCAAGATCATTTCTGCAATTGATCCTGACTGAACTGAATTGACAGGAATAACACACATAATGTTCTTCTGCCCACCAGGAGGGCAGATAAGGATGTACAACGAAGGGAGGCTGCTGTTTGCAGTCCAGGCTCTTCTCTGTGTACGTGCAGAAGTGAGAGGCAGAGAGCCTGGAAGATGGCGGGACTGCAGGAGAAAGAAAGGGTCTTACAGCGAAGGCAGGTAAGTGGCAGGTTGGGGAAATAATTCCTCCCCCCCCTTTTCTGCCACAGGTTCCCTGTTTGATGTAGGTACGTCAAAGTAAATGTTCTCTATGTGGTCCTTAAAGGAGCAGTCCTCATCCTCCATGTCCTTGACCTGACAGCAACACCCAACAGTCCCAAGTGCAAGTGAGGCACACCGGAGATGATGCCATACTTTTGAGGAGAAAGCAAGGATAATACATTTTCAGATGGGAAGGTCAAAGCACTGTACCTGCAGCTCTCCAGGTCTGAACCATAGCTCTGTCACTAACAACTACTTTCACTGGAAAGAGAGAGAGACAAATTCATTACCATTTAGGAGTAGACACAAATACAGTAAAGCATGTCCAGGTGGGCTGGGTCCCATACTGATTAAAAAGAATTTTAAAACTCCCACCAAATCATATATCAAATCACAAATGACTTGCTGATCGAGGGAATGTTTTGTGCAAAAAATACTCTGTGGACAGAAAAGGACTGAGTTGAATTTTGGAATAAAATCCACCACCCACAACTCAGCCCATGTACAAGGCCAGTTAAGCAACTTGCTGTACAAGACAGAGAGGTCCGATAGACACTGCTCGTCTCCGTGAGCAGATATGGCTACAAGTCCCCTAAAAGCAGCCAGGAGAGAGCTGATAACAAGGGAAGCTATCACCAAGGGACACTGAGGAACAGCTAGGAGAGCATTTGGGGGACAAAGCCCCAACTCAAAGGGAGCCCAAGAACACCACACACAAAGAAACTCCTTCCTTTTTTCGATTCCTACAGTATTAAAAATACAGGACTTTGCACAAAGTTACCTGTAAATGGAACGAGACTAACAAGGTATCGATTGCCAATTTCCCAGCAGAGAAGCAATTTGCAAGACCACAACATTTGCCGATAGCTGGAACCAACAGGAGTAACAGTCACACCAAGAGTACGACCCAGTTCTCCATAGAGAAAACCTGGGTTCATATTCCCTTCAAATTAAGCTACGAGGGATGACAGAAGCTCTTGGAGAAATCAAACGGTTGAAAAGGGTTACAACGAGCCCAGAAACAACGGAGCGCAGTCTAACACGGGAACGAAAAACTCTGAAAAAGGGAGGGAGGCAGCAGCTGGAGGGATGCGGTAACTTGCACGCAGGCAACTGGGAAGTCTCTGGATTCGCAGGGAGGCTCGGCTGGAGCCCGGGGCTGGTCGCCGCGGCTGCCCGCCCGCCGGGGAGCCCCGGTGTGCTCCTGCCTCTGCGGGACACGCACCGCAACTCCGGGCCGGACAGAGCCCGGGACAAGCTGGAACAGCTGCCAACAGGCTGCAAAAATGCACAGAAAAAGCTTATATGGGCGAAGGGGGGGGGTGTGGGGTGGAGTGGGGTGGGGACGGAGGGACCCCACCAAAAAGCAAAGCACCGCCGGGCATTTCCCTGGCTCTGCAGGCGAAGATCTCGCGTGGGAGCGGCAGATAACAGGTGGGGGAGCCAAGAGATGAGGGGAGCGTGAGATCATTTTTAAGAAAACCCCAGGCGTAGCCTCCCACCCGGCGCTGCGACCCGCAGGTAACGGGGGCAGCGGGGGCAACGGCTGGGGGGTCCAACCAGAACCACCCCCACCTCCCCCCTCCGCACACCGGCGGGACGGGGAGCTCCCCGGGTGCCCGCTGGGGTTTGGAAGAGCGGCGGGATGCCGAGGCGGCTCCCGCCGCGGCCAGGTGAGCCCCGGGGCCGGTCCCGCCGCACGGTACCGGGCGACAGCGGGGTACCGAGAAGCGTTTCGCAGGGTCACCTGTCCGCCACCACCGCGCTTGCAAACTTCTCCCGGAGTTGCAGCCCGCCCGCTCCCCTACCGGCTTTGCAAGGGTCGCGGTACTCCATCAGCTCCTCCGCCGCCTCCGGTTCCCCCACCGTTACGGTGGCTCCCCGTCCTCCCGTCCCGGCGGTCGGTAGAAGTAGCAGCGATAGCAGCAAGCGGCGGAGCGGGCCGGCCCCGCGGCCCATAGCGGCGGAGAGGGCGGCACGGCTGCCCGGGCTGCGGGCACTGCGCGGCGCCTGCAGCCCCGCCGCCGCCGCCGCGGGGCGAGGAGGGTGCCGCCGCTGTCACTCAAGGCACGGTCAGCCAATCCCGTCCGCGCCCGCGCATCTGCCCCGCCCCCGACGGACCCCCGGCCCCCCCGCTCGGCCCGGGGCGCGGGTCCCCCGCGCCCCGGGCCGAGCGGGGGGTCCGGGGGTCCGTCGGGGGCGGAAAAGCCGCTCCCTCTCCCGGTTGCCGCACTTGAGCGGCAAAAGCTCAGCTAGAATACGAATCATTATCATTTTTAATGATTTTTAATTCTTGTTATTGCTTTTTAATTATTTCCCCCCTCGAAATAACCGTCACTTCAGGGGCAGCCAAAGAGAAATAGCTCGTCCGTTGCCGGGGGAAACGATATTTCGCATCGCAGCCTTAAAGTCCACGCGTAGGCAGAGTTGCAAGACTATGGATGGAGAAAGACGGGGCAAACCTTCCCCCTCCCCCCAACCTAAAGAATGGGAGAAATTAAGAAATACGGGAGAAAAATGTGAGGATATGCATCTATCCCTCTCACCCTCTTTTTGAGCCCATTACAGCAGCTTTCGGAGGTAACTGTGCTGTTTCACCAGAAATTTGGGCTTTGGAGTGATCCATATACAGCGGGGTACGGGAAATCAGGCGGATGGATCGTGTGCAAGATGATGCTCAGCTGCATCAAAATCGACACCGTGGTATCTGAGCTGGTGGACCCCAGCTGCCCGAGGTCATACGGTATCTCAGACATCTTTAACAGCAGAGCATCTTTAACAGCATCATACTTCAGGGCTGCTGGCTTGTGATGGAGGTGGTCCGCACAGGCGGGATGTCTCTGCTGTTTAAACAGTAGGGAAACGGCAGATGCCCAAAGCCCGGCCACCTCACAGGATGCTGAAGAGTCTTTAGAGTCCTCTCACAAGGTTCAGGTGCTGCAGCCTGAATTCAGTCCTGCCCAGGGCAGCCACCACTCAGTCAAGACGTTATGGTCTGAGGCTGCAGCAATAGTTACGGGCCGCTCACCTGTCCTCATGCCGCTCAACAGGCGCAGCATCAGGCAAGGACACTACAGATGCCGTACCGGTGAGCAGAGGAGGGCCAACAAGCGTACAGACTCAGTGGGGGGTTCTTGGGGTGAACAAGCATACCACAATCTCCCAGTGCCATAACTCCTTGCTTCGTCAACTGCGTACTTCCAAGCTCCCGCAGCAGGATCTTCGAGCAGTGTTTCCCGTTACAGTGCCGGCTCCAAACCCTGCCTTCGCTCAGCCAGATGATGGCTTGCCATCAGCTATCCATAAATTTGTCGCTTCTCTTCTAGTCTACAGCAATGAACGGTACCTGAGCATAAAAAGGCACAACATGATGGAGCCATCTCCTCAGCAGCAACGCAAGCGACTGCAAATCATTCCTGCCTCCCCCCCTCCATTTAATATTGGCTTCCCAGAAAAGATAAAGTCAGGAAATTAATATCCTCTCCAAACCTTCACAGAGGCCAAAAAGGCTGCATCAAACCCTGGCATGAAGACCACGGTCAAAAGCTTTGCTGATCGAATGCACTACAGTTTTCTACCACTGGTGAAAAGCCCGTCAGGTAAAGACAAACAGCTGGCTGGGGAGCGTGGAGGAGACTCCCTCCCACGGGAAGGGGAGGCTGGCACAAGTTGCCCACTTTCCACCCCAGGCATGAGGTTCTCCACCTGTCTTCTGTAACGCACAGCACTGAGACACAGCCCACATAGCTACCCAGGGGGAGAGGTCAGGAAAGATAAAAAGCAGATCTCACGTAAACAACTACCAGCAAGGTACAAGACGCTACAGTAAGGGCACTCTAAAAATCTTCATAGCATGAGACATTTTTGTGCACACGATGGACGTGATCCTACCCTCTGCACAAGAAACACCCTGAAGAAAACTGCTAACACCAATGTTTTTCTGTCTCATCTGCATTTTCTGGGGGCTATGATCAAGGTGGTGGCAGTCAGGTATCCACCAACACCTCAGAACCTTTCTCATTGTCTTTTGAACTGTGATATGAGAGAGAGCAAGTTGGCCATTTATTTCTGTGGCCCAAACAAACGCAGCAGCTGGTCCATGCCAACGCCCAAGACCTGCATTCAGCCTTTAACATGAGCAGTTCTGGCAATAGCTGAGCAGAAGACGCTGAATTTCCTCCACTTTGTGCTTCCAAGCAGGTCTCAGAGGGTCAGAGGAGAAACCTGTAGGACAGGGATCAGCAGGTGGGGGAGTCTGAGCCACCCATCAGGAGAATTCCCAGGCTACTGCAGGGGCCATCACTTACAGAGAAAACACGCATGGGAAAGGTCTCAGATTTTCACTGGAAGAGTGAAACACCCTTTTGCTGTACCACTCTTGGCAAAATGAGGCAAAATCAGGCACAGCAAGAACACATTTCAATGGACGAGTTAAGGTTATGACCAGGACTTACTGCTACTGCTGGACAGCAAAACAGCTGCCTGGGCATTTGCTTTCCCTGAGGATGCTCATTCCAAATTCTCTGCTCTTCACTCCTCACTGACGCTCATCAAATGGGCTGTAACACCAAATCTACCTGTTGAGATCAAGCCTGGAGAACATGGGCACTCTGAACAGGAGCCCCAAATGAGTATGTGTTCTCACCGAACTCGCGAAGATTTGAAATGCAGCTGACCCATCCATTGATGAGTGTCCTGGACAGAAACAATGAAAGGAATGGTAATTTTGGAAACCAGTCTAGCACTCAAGGCCCCAGGTGCATAGAAGCATCTTGCTGCTGCTCTTGCTCTGCCCATCTTAGCAGAAGATTACCAGGGGCTTTAGGTACAACTCTGGAAGACCTGAGCTGAGACCTGCACAGAGGACAGAAGAAAAGACAGTAGCCATCTTCAAATATGTTAAGGAAGAATAAGCATCTGCTGCCACCAAGAAGATTTAGGTTTCAGGCAAGCTTTCTAGCTGCAAAACAAGGAAGCCCAAGAGCAGATTGCCATGAAGAACCAAGGGCATTTCCATCACTGTAGTTTTTTTAAGAGGAATGTAGACAAATATCCACTAATACTAACAACTTTTATTTTTCTGCATTAGGTCGCTACTTTCTATGACTTTGTCACACAAAGACCAGAGCCTAATGGTTATTTTAAAAGGAAAGGCTGATCCCCATCTGTGCTTCTGAAGAACTCCCAACAGCTATGAGGTAAGAGCACTAGACGCTCCTTTCTCTCTTCTCTGTAGAGAAGGTCCTGGCAGTCTCACTTTCTGAGGCTTTGGAAAGCTGGCAAATAAAAGCTTGAACGTTTGCAAGGGTGGGTCAACAGCTTCCCTGACCAGCATCATGGATCAGCAGAGCAAGCGCTGCCCTTGTCAGCAGTGTGGAGATTTGGGCTGTCATCCACTAAGAACAAAGCCTTTTGACCACATGGAAACTGTTTGCCAACCTCTTCCAGGATGGCAACCTGCGCTGGGGAGCCCAGCCTCTTCTGCATATACAAGCTCTATTACAGACGTGTACGGGCATACAAGAGAAAATCTCACAGCTTTGAAGGAGGAAGAAGAAGGGAGCAAAATAAACTGTGGTTCTTTAATTGTGCAATTAGAATGAGCCATGAGGGAGTTCAAAGGAGTCCATTACTGTTATCCACACACAAACAGAAAACTTCCCCCACTACAGCAGACTCTTTCCGGCTGTTCATTCCCTAACACGAGAGCTGCTCGACCCTTCTAGAAATGGCTCTCAGTAACAATTACGGCATTTTGCAACCAGCAGCCAAAGCAGTGCGTGCAGAGTAATGACTGCTTCTTAGTGTTTAGATCAGTTTGTTTCATCTTGGTTGGCAGGTGCCTCACCAGTGCACACAGGGAACATAAAAAGCCCTGTGAAAGTATCTTTTTCATCGGAGCTGGTAAAAGTCAGTGAAGTTTCACACCAACAGTGCAACTCATGACACCAACAGTTAACTATCTGAAAACAAAACAATTGTATCCATCGCTGTCAAAGGCAGCCTTTTCCTTTGCAGAATTCCCTCCTGCTCAACACATGCAAACAAAATCCACCATCTTTTCAAGCCTTGCTGAGCAAGAATGCACACAGCTCTTTCTGAACAGCATCCATGAGCAAAGCTATGTGGGAGCTACTTAGCGCTGATGGAATATCCCTGCACACAACATGTCCCAAGGCCAAAACACACATACAAGTTTGTTAGTTTTTCCACAAGACCTGCTTCTTCCCTCTTGACAACACTTGGGTCCATCAACTCTTCTAACAAAGTGACTGAGGCACCACCCCTTGGAGCCTGTCCCACTGCTGATTCCTCAGCTGTCTCCAGGTTTACAAGCAGAGATTTCCTTTCCTGGTCTTAGCTCCCCAAACAGGCAAAGATATTTCTTCCTCCATGTACATCACCACTACAAGGGCAGACGGAGCCCTGGAGAGCTGGAGGACATCTCTCAGCCCAAAGCATTCTCTTTCCTCTTCCCCCTGCGTTTCCGGTACCCTTCACTTCTGCTTATTTGTTCACAGAATGGCAGGGGTTGGAAGGGACCTCTGGAGATCATCTAGTCCAAACAAAGGAAGCTTATTGCTTCCTTTTTGGTAGGAAACAACCCCTGCTGCAGGTGTAACCCAACGTGCCATGCATCACTTCCTACAGGCACCACTGGGCGCTCTGCTGAGCCATCACCCTCCTTCTGCTTCACGACACGCTGTCAAAGGCTCATTTACTCTGTTAGTACCGTTACAGGCTTCCCACCCTGACAAAGGCCGTTCACTTTTCTCATCTCCTCTTGCCCATTTCCTCCATCTGGTTTTATCTAGCAGTCTGTTACTCTTGACTTTCCTTATCACTCCTAGAGCTGACCCCTCTTAGGACATCCTTTCTTCACCAGCTCGACCACTGCCATTGACAAATCCAGGTAATAAAATGAATATCGATTCCTTCCATCACCCATTTTAGTCTCTCCTGCAGTAGGCTAGAGGTGGGCCGTTCATTTTTGTTGTTTTTATCAAGTTTATTGCACTGCCACCCAGGAAACACCTCACTGAAGGTTAAACGATTCAGTATCCCAAAGGAATTTTTAAAGGCGCCAACGTGTACGTGCTTCAATGTGTTCCGGGGTTCTGCAGCCCGCTGTACAGAGCTCGCTGCAGTCACAGGCACACGCGCACCAACGACTCGACACCACAGCCCTGTTACACACAAGCAGCGACGCTTCAGGAAGCTAGAAAGAAGTAACTGATGGTTGGAAAACTCCTTTTTTGTTCACCAAAGTAGCAGCAGACAGGCTTTTAAGTCATCCCGTCTCAAAAAGCGCCATTTCCCCACCATTACTGCAATCTTTAAACTATGTGAGGAAACACAAGCTACTTCTGGGGTATTTTTGAGTTGTAGTCAGAGAGAAGCCGTGGGAGGCAGGGGGACAAATGTATCTTCTCTGAAAGTATGAATTTCAGTTTGACCACTGGCTCCCAAACCGAGGCATGCAAAACTGATGTTTCATTAATTCATCTAAAATCTGTTTTCGGGATTCATACAGGAGTCAGTTGTGCTTGGAATGCATCCAGCAAAGCTGGTGGTTTTGGTGATCTCTGCCACAAGGTTAAGCAGGGGGGCACAGGAACACCTTTGGAAAAGCATCTCTTGAGTTCGAAATTCTGAAAGGTGAATCCTTTGGTCTTTCCAAAGATTTTTTGCCATAGGGAAAAAAAAAAAAAAAATCTATCTTAAGTATTTTTTTTCTCTTTCCCCAAAGGGATTGATCTGGGAAAGTAAAAACATTTCTCCAAGCCTCTGCTGTGAGACAAAGCTGGGATAGTTGCATTCACCTCTTTACCCGCAGGCATCCTTTAGAGAGGCTGGCAGCACACACTACCAGAGTTTAGGCTGGTTCACAACAGAGGATGGAATTTAATGAATCTGTCAAAACGACGGAGATGCTGCTTCATGGAGAATTACCTTAGACAAGTTTCCCAATTACAGTTTCTGCACAGGATTCCTGTACACAGATTTATCTGTAGTAACATCTTCACCCAAATCACACACCTGGCTGTTGCACAGAATGTACGGGTATTTCCCTTCGTTAGGCAAGCAATACTTTAGGTTCATCTTACATGTCACTCTTTAGATCGCTAAAATCAGGAATAGTGATTTCCTTTTTCATTATTTATTTTGCTATACATGTCATAAAAAAAATGTGGTACATTTCAGATTCAGACAAAGATGGGTGTTTGATCACTTTCTGATAGTGCAATAAACAGAAAAAAAAAATTATCCCTAAAAATCAACTTTCAGCTAAGCAATTCAAATTATTAAAAATGATTCTGCAGAGTCCAAACGCTGAACTTAAGTAACCTAATAGCATCTCTTCAACATTTTATTACAAAAGCCTCCAATTCTTGCAGGTAAATGGGTGTCTGTCTCTGTAAAACCATCAGATCTCTCTTTAAAACAAACAGTAGGTAACGCTCACTGATTCACCTGCCGACTTCTGGCCAGGCGTTAGAAGGGAAATGAGAAAATTTCCATCCCATTCTTGTAGCTGCTCTTCTACGGCAAAGAAAAGCCTCACGCTAAGCTCATAACATAATCCAGCGGGTAGGATGTACCATTGTTCTCAGTGCAATGAAGTGACACAGGTAGACCACTACTGTAGTGATTCAGAATGAAAAAACAGCATAAAATGATCTCAAAGAGAGTATTACATCTCTAGTAGCCCAGAAAACCACCATGCCTCTAGTGCTTTAGTACGTCACACAACGCTGAAACTTCTGAGCCAAACCTTTGGGAAATGAGAATGAGCACGCCCAAAAGTTTCCTTGAGTTCAGTGTTGCATGATATTCTCAGCCATGTTTGGCAGCTTCTCAGAAATGGTCACTATGGCTCTCAACACTTTTCAGAGACCAAGTAAAAGCTTGCGACACACGGCTCTCAGAAAAAAAAAATTCACAGCGTGGTGCCTAACTCTACCGTGTTTGTCTAGGTTCGTCAGCTTGTCAGACGGAACTCCTAGACTGGACTTCTGGGCCAGACCCAGCTCAGCCTTTCAAGTTTATAGGGCTTACGTCTATGCGTTGGTGAACTGGAGTCTATCAAGGAACCTAGTGCATCATATGGGTAAGCACGTCTCACAATATTAGAAAAATTTCTAAGTTAGGACTATTTTGTAATAGAACACCCCCCCACCCCCCCAAAACAACAATTCTGTAAAATTAAGTATTTTGTTTATTGCACATAAACTCCCAATTCTAAAAATGCATGTATTTCCTGGAATGCTGTAGTCATGAGACGCCAGTTGAAGTATGAACTTGCATAGGTATGTTTTGGAAAGCTTCAGGCCCAAGGTCTTGAAGGAGATCTTCCATCTAGAATGTAAGGAAAGTTCCTACAGGTTTATTTTCCCTAAGAAATGAAGCCTCAGCATGGTAGAACCTCCAGAGATACTCCACGTATTGCTCGGTATTGCATTACTAGGAGCTGGTGAGAAAATGAACCTATCAACAAGCCAACAGCACTTGTAACAACAACGTCCCCTTTGCTCATGACAGATGAACCTTCAGGTTACTGCAAGTCCTGCACCGTGGCGAGTACATGGATGAAAACAGGAAGACAGTAACTGGTACGGGGCTGGGGGCAAACGATACCCTGACTGCAAATTTGTCTCCAGAGGCTTGCCTTTGAAACAGGTTAGTCCACCAGATAAAATAACTTTTCCTTATCCTTTTCCCAACTGAGTTTCTGCCCTTTAAAGTGATTGTCTCCAAGAACTGCTTGAATTTTCTGGAACTGCACAAAGCCTTCCGGATTCATGAGTTCTCTCCCCCCCCTTTTTTTTCCGCTCCACATGCCACAACCCAAGAATTGAAGAAAAATTTGAGAACCACATAACTAGTCATAAAAGCAAATACTGTAACAGCCCTTTCCCCCAACCGAAAAAGCACATCCTGGATAAAACTGCGAGATGCGAAGAACTACCTGCAGAACTCGTATGCAGACGTCTCCTCAGAAAATTAGGAGAATTTTCTCACTGAAGCTATTTAGCAAAAAGCAAATGTTCTTTGCAAGCCTCATTTCTATACCTCTGCCTTTGGAAAACAAATGATATCAAAACTTTTTTTTTTTTTTTTTTGAGAAAAAGTGCTCCCGAAGAATGCAAGCCATAAATGTGCTGCTTCAAAATTTTCAAGTGTGGCTTCATTCCAACAGAGGCCCAACAATAGCAGGGGCTTTCCTGACTTCAGTGCTAATCCTGGGAAGAGGTTGTTTGCCTTAGCTGGCCAGCTCTCCTCACTGAGCAGCAGTGCCAACAGCCCTTGCAGGACTGCCACTGCCACGGTGCATTTAGCTAGAACCGATCCAAGGGACCACCTGCAGGACAAGCTGCACGGTTAAGAATTCATTCAAGATCAAGAGGACCCCACAAGTCCAGCTCCAACTATTCAGTTTACTTGCCTGCAGTCCACAGGCTGGGTAGGCTTGTTTTTTTCCTGAGCTTATGCTTTTCGGACACATTCCAGTGGAGAAATTGCTGATGCACTCACAGTGATACAATTTTGCTGTCTTCAGTGAAGCTGCGTACATACACTTTGTGGGGCAAATTTGGCCAGACGCTGGCGATGCTGAAGCCAGAGCAAAATGTTAACTTTCTCAGTTGTGTTACCTCTGCAGTAATGATAGTGTTAAGAATGTGCTAGCAATTTTACTCAGTTTTAGCACCAAAAGTGTAAAATCCAACAGTATTAGGTTTTGGGGTTTTTTTTTATTTTTTTTTTGTTTGTTTTGTTTTCTTGTTTAACCTGGAACTCGTTAAAGAAATACACCTAGACTATCATACAGAAAACAATTTGTGTGCCCTTTATACACTTTGGAATGTAATTCTGGAGAGGAATTAATAGACACTGTTGCTTCAAAACATTCAGACATCAAAAAAAGAGCACACTGTAATGTTTACTTGCAGTCTCCATTACCTCCAATCCAGCGTTCACCACTTTTCATACATGAAGTACCAGAGGTGCCTTCTTTGTGCACTCTGCCTCAATTGGAAAGCTTTACAATTGTATTTATCTAAAGCACTTGATCAAGATTGGCTATTGCTACACAACTATTTACTCAATTCTCTGGCCTCTGTACCAGAAGTGGGAAGAGAAGCACTGAGTTATCAAGACAAGCTTCAAGAGAAGCACTGAAGAGTTATCAAAAAAGATTCAATTCAAGAACGAGAAACTCCTAAGAAACAACCATGGAAAGAGGAGTGTTGGCTGTAAGATCTTTATTTCTTCCATAAAAGAGGAAGGACTACATCATCTAAGCAGAGAGCTTCTGAATTCTATTAAGCAAGATGGTTCAAGCTATATCCACAGTTTTTTGGGGGCAAACGAACAGCCTTGCCCCAAACAACAACCATAAAGACAAGCTGTTGAAAACTGGTCACATTTCGCACTCCTTCAGAAACCAAAAGGAAGGGGGGAAACAAAGCAAACCCCCAACTTACTCATGTGCTAGGGTGGAAGTATAAAAATGTCAAATTATTTAAACACAGTACTTCTCCAGAGGAACGTGCTTGCAGAAAAAAAAAGCAATGGCCTGTGCAGCATCTTTTCAATGTCACTTTAAAAGCTATACAATCCTAGCTGGATATGCAAAACTAATAATGCCAGAGGACAGAGAAAGCAAGCAGGCAGCCCACCGTTCTGTGGCATTAAAATGTGATTAAATGAAATTCACAAACGGTTTAGTGACGTTTCTGATAGACTAATCACATAGCAGTGCTCTAATTAGAGAAACAGACCCATTATCAAAATACTCCCTTTAAAAAACTTCTATCTTGGTGGAGCACTTAATGTATCTATTGTGTGGAGATAATGCCTTCTCACTTCAGATTTAGAAGAACATGGATGAAAAGAGGGCTTCTCGCAGCTGTATGCACTAGCAAGAACTAGTACAAACCCCTTTCTTTGCTTTAAGTCTCCACATTTTGGAACAAAGGAAAACTAACTGTTGACCCAGTTCATAAGCTCATCTCAAAATCAGCCTGTACTTTAAAAAAAAAGAATTATCTTCTGTTAAATGGCAGTGTTCAGATACAGACACCAACCATTCACCTGACGCAAAACTTCATTATTTTCTGGTTAAAATTGGCCAGGGAAATTAGAGCTGAAAGCTCAAATACTTTTCAGAAGCTATATACGTCAGGATGCATTGCTTCTCACTATTACCATCAGTCCGGTTCCCTCAACCTCCAACCCAAAGCATGGTTGTTTCTCATTGTGGCTACTGCATTATCAGTACTTTTTATAGAACGACAATACAGTGCTAACCAGAACAAATACTTTGCTCATTTTTTAAATTCGGGAAGTTGCCTTCTCTGTGGCAGGTGCTCCATTTCAAAGCGCCACACTGATGAAAACATCCTTAGGGAGCAGACGCCTAAAAAAACCCCAACAAAATCAAGCAGACTGGCTCTCAAATCTGTCACAAACACATTCAGGATACTTCCAGCTAAATACAGTGCATAATTAACAGTCACCTTAGAAAGACTTAACCTTTATTTGCCCATTTATTTCAGTCCGCGCTTACCCCCACTTTTCTCAGTACACTAGCTGGATCACAAAACAGATTTCTCCACAAACAGTTCAGCCAAGAAGAATCTTTTTGGGCTGGTCATCCACTTTGGAGCTGTATTGTACAATACAGTTGTAAGCAAATTCTAAATTCAAAGCATGGGGGTTTGGTATTTGAAAACCACACTAATATGGTATACAGAAACTGGCATTCAGCAGTATTGTATTGCTTTTTCAAACATTTTCAACTGCAAACTCATCTATTTTCACAATCAGAACATTTTTGTCTGAAAAGTTTATTTTTGTTTTCTGAACACTCTAAAGCAACTGTGCTTTTGATGTTACAGAAGTGTCCAGATAGGATTAACAAAAATTAAAATGTTCTAAATTACAAATTTAATTCCTGTAAGAGCTTGAGAAAGGAAATAGAACAGAAAAGCATGACATACACACATTGTGAAGAAACCCCAACTTTTCATGCAATGGCAGGCAAGATGTAAAAAGCCACCCAAATTCACACATTTTTACACCGAATCATCAGAAAAGTACTCTGTAGTAAATCTGTACATCCAAATACATTTGGGATCTACACCTAAGTTACATTATTTAATGTTATATACACTTATTACCCCTTGAATAATGTCTAAGGGAAAAATCTTCATTCAAACCCAAACCAAAAAAAAATAATGCAAGACTAACTTGGAAAAAAGGAGAATCACTTTAGACATTCAGTTAAAATGTTGGTTTTGTTTTAATCTAGACCTCAAAGTGTTTATTAAAAAACAAACAATCCTCTTCATTTAACATTTTGCTTTCTAACTGTACAGTAAATTGCATTGCAGAGAATGAATCCCGTCTTCAGACTGTATTTTCTTTGGATGGATTTAAGATGTAGCTGGATATTACTTTAAAGATAAATAAAGGGAAGTTGGTCCAACTAGAACAATAGCTGATATATTACATGCATATGGGTTTTTTATATATTTTTAAATTATTTTTTAAACAAATGAGTGTAGGGTATAGTTGATATCGCAAATAAACCAAAAAGCACCTGGAGTCAAAATATAAAACATACCTCCTATCCTGGCAATGGCAGTAAAAATCAGACGAGTAATCTTTCTGGAACAGCATTTTTACATAATTTAGAAATGTTAAGTACCAGGAAGACTACTAATCAAGTAGTTTTAGCAGCCAAGTTTCCCTCTTTTTATTGAATGGAACAAATGCTTTAAATAAACCGTTTGTCCTCTTCACTGAAGAGAGCTAGTCTATTCATCTTTAATGAGCTAGGTTTTTTGTTTTTTTGGGAAGATTAGCCACGTACTGTAATAATGCCTACTGCATATAATCCAAGCATTTGCTGTGAACAGTTGGAGAAAGCAGTCAGTAAGAACCTAGGATCAATGAAATAGATGTTACTTTAAGCCATCCACAAAATGGAGACCCATATAGTGCCCAGTGTTAAAACCCAAATCTCTTCTCGCGCTTTTTGTTGTGCAAGTTCATCCCCATGAAAACAGGAGCTGATCCATAGTTCAATTTTCTTATTTCCTTAGTCAATTTTCACATTAGTGTAGATTTTACGAACAAAGGCACTTGTTCCCATGTAACCAATAGCTCCTGCAAAATAAACCAAAAATATTGAATATGTTAGAGCTGATCATCTCTGTATAAAACACATACACTTCAAGACAGAAAGTCACATAAAGCATGCACTCTGCACACAGAAAATTACCTGCAATACTTGTTCTCAAACTCTAATTATCCATGCTCCCAGTGAACGTCTGGCAAGAACTCCCCTAGTCTAGCAATCTAAATCCATTAAGCCATCTTACCAAGAGGCCATGCTCACTTGGCCTCGATAAATATAGCAGCCCCCCTACTGCTGCCAATAACCGGGTCCCTCTTTCTGAACAGAGGGTAAAAAACATACAATCACCCACTCTGCAGGGAAGGTGGATGGGAGGGCGGGTTTTTATTATAAGTTACATGCCTTCTGGATGAGTGTTTTATTGGCAGATGGCTTTTTCCTTCCCACAAGGCACAAATAATAATAGATCCCCATCCCAGGAGTCTTAAACTCCAAGGAGGTCTGTACAAAGAGATTAAACTAGTAGCAGTTAGTAGTTAAAGGAAATTGCAACCTGTGGTTTTCAAATTAGTAAGAGTCATGAGCAGAGTATGCATTGTCATAGCAGTAATAAAAGAACAGGTCACTGGGTTTTTGATAGGGGCAACAGTTTATGCTAAACCCAAAATACTGCTGGACTAAGAACACCTACAAAAATGAAAAAAATGCACTGAACCAAGACTTCTTCCGACAAAGAGATTCAGCAACCTACCTGGTCAAACCCAGAAACTCAGGTTTGCCAGGCTCAGTGTATACTGTTGTCTTAGGAAATCTGCAGGGAATACCCCAGTGCTTCTCCTTCATCTCTTCCAAGCAAAATAAGAGTAAATCAGCCTTGTGGAAGTCAGTTTGGCTAACTCTCAGGTTAGAAGTGAATTTGAAAAAATCAAGCAAGAAATAGAACTGCTGACAGACTACCAGAATAACACATCATAAAATATGGGAAGAAAAGGATAGAGAAGTGAGGGTCTATAACTCAGTACAGGTAAGAGAACTCCTAACATCAAACACTTGGATGCTCAGTAAAGCATGGACTCTAAACAGGTATTTTTGCTTCCCTGAAGCAATAAAGAAATGCCCAGAACAAAGCCTGAAACAACATTTTCAGTGATCTGGGATGCACCAGACTTGCATAAGATGTGTTAAATACAAAAGCCTAACCAATGCTAAAAAATTTCTGCCAAAATTTCATTTTTCAATAAAAATAGAGGTTTTTTGCCTTCAGAAATTAAGGCCATACAGAGCTGCACCTAGCATTGCTGACCACAGATTTATTCAGAACCTGGAGAATTCTTTAAATCCCTGGGACTGCTCAGATAATTCATGAGGTCAGCCATTAATCTCATCCAAAATTTTGGTTTTCAGACCCCCAAAAGCCCAACACTCATATCGAATCAGGAAATCTGCACAAGGCAAACCTGATGCATCGTTCCAATGCTATCAGAGTAGTAAAGAGCCTGTGGAGTCAGCCTCTGTGTTGCATAGCATAGCAAGCTGTATAAATATCATGACAACTGTTCCACTGGCCAGCAAATGAAGAATTTGTATTGCTAACTTGGACAAAGCAGAGTTTGATTAAAACAAATACAGCACACACAAGATCAGGTTGCTGCTCGCAAGCGTTAAGTGTGCTGAGGACACAGCAAAGAGGCCTGGCAGTTCAAGAAGAGACCAGTACAGCATTCTGACAGACTCAAGCACAGGCTGTGCAGAGGTGGTGATGTGAGCTTGGAGTCATACGGGAGCACGTGCGGATTCTTCTGTAGCCTGTTAAGAAACTCATCTTCTGTCTTACGCAGTAAATGGACAAACTAATGGCACTGGACTCCTGTTCTAAGACTCATCATGTTTTGCCTGTTAAAGCAGACACTGCCAACAGATCTAATGTCCATTTTAGTTGCTAAACTCAGACACATTCCAGAACCTGTTCTTTGAGGGTTTCTCTAGCGATGTGATGCCAGATATCACAGAGATTTGGGAGAACAAAGGACTAATTGTGTTTCGTTTGGGATCTAGAGAATGCATGCATGAGATGGAAGTGAGGGGGAGGAGTAGAGAGTAGCAGTCACATGAAACCACAAGCTCTCAACCCCATAAACAAATCATAACCTATTCTGAATCACAGGAGCCCTATCCATGAAGGCCACTAATGGCCAACACCCAAGGCAGGGGTTAAGCCTCAAGGCTACTTCACAGCCATTGAATAAAACATGGGGTAGAGAGGGGGAAACCCTAGACAATGACAACTAAAGAATGTCCTCCTGAAACAAATGCAGGACAGCTGGCTCATTTGAATAAAAAAATCCATAGTAAAGTGAATGATTTTATTTATTATAAATACCACCTGGTAAGGTGTTTAACTTGGTTATAGCCTATACATGTTTAGCAGAAATAGACTGCAAGCATATTTCAGCAGAAGCAGCAGCTTTTAAATGAAGAGAAAAATCCAAATAGTAAGGAAGAGCAGCCACAAAACAGAAAAAGATTAATTCCCATCTATTACTTCAAACCAATTAACACTTACTACAGTTGTGACTTTGTAAGCACACATTTTTTTAAAAAAAGTCCTTCAGTCATACTTATAGTATTTATCTGGATGCTGAAGTGTAGTATTGCAAGAGGCCTTTCTATACTACATAGCCCCTAAGCCATCCACTGAGTTGGGGAGTAAGTTTTGTTCTTTCCTGTCACTAAGAGGGAAGCACAAGGAGCTCAAAAGGTTTGGAAGTTCTCATGGGCTCCCTACTGGCCAGTCCCAGAACTCAGATGCTCTGCAGAGGGCAGCAGACTTTGTGGATCAAAGCATCCCCACTACATGTGGGATTTGAGTTCACTAGGCACTGTCAGGGGCACTAAAACCAGACTTGGATGATACAAGCCTACAAAGAGTTTCCCTGTGGCTGCCTTAGAACCTAACTAGTTCGTCTTATATCCAACTGTGTGATACTGAACACGCCCATTCGTGTGAGCCTCCAAAGCACAGCTCTACACACTTTTCACAGGAGACGAACAGTCAGTAGCACGCACACTGCACAATTGTCTAACACAAATGTCTTTGTTAGACGTCAATGGCAGCAAGTTCCTTAGACAAATGCTTTTTGACAGGGGATTTTTTTTTTCTTCCCTCCACATGCTGAAAATGGGAGTTCTCAGTAAAAAGGAATCTCACAGCTTCTCTTCCAACACACTTAAAAAGACAAAAAGAAATCTCAATAGAGCTGTGGAAATATAATGCGTTATTTTCTGGTTTTGAATAAATATGGATTTTACTCTAATATTCCATCAAGTAGTGTCCTACCATGACAAGAAAGCATTTGACAATCTTCCTTTTCCATGTTTAAAAAAAACCATTTTAATTACAGAAACTGGTGGGCAAGCTTGGCTTCTGCATCATAGACATTTTAATCAATACCAGCCTGAGCACTTTAAAAAGAAAAGATTAGAGCTGAAAGTATAAGCCTATTAAAGAAAAAAAATGGCTGCAAGACTACCAGAACAGCAGGGAAGTCTTGTAATGTGCCAAGAACCTGATGAAGCAAGATTAGATTGTATGAGAGAAAAGGGGAAGAGGTATTCAGCAGTTAAAGAGATGATTTCCCTCCCCTTTTAATAAAGCATTATGAAATTACCCACCCTCTTGTGATATCAAGAAATGTATACTTTACAGAAAGAAAGTTCCTGTAAGACATTATGTGTCTCAAATATCTAACTCAAAGAAATCCTTCCACTAGAATCCATAGGACTATTCATTCACTACTAAGAAGGGAAGTATTAAATCAGGATCACAAATAAAAAGCAAGTAACATCATAGGAAAGCACAAAAGAACCAAGCAGCACTTTCTGAAAGTCACGCAGCAAAGGACAGAAAGAAAGCTAACACGTGAACAAGTATATTTGACTTTATCAGATGACCTCCATGCTGAGAACTGTTTTTTCCTAAACATCTGTCAAAACGGTATCTTAAGAAGCAATGAAATCCAGCTGCACACAGGAGCACTCTGCACTCTTTACCTGTGAATATTCCAATACTTATTTCTCAAATGCTAACCTGAAGTGTCAGTCCTTTCTGTTCTGATCACCCTCATTTATACATGCCACAACATACAGATGGTAGTGTCATCAGTATTGCAATACCATTGATGCCTCAATGGGTGTACCTAGCTCCTTGTCTTGCAGCAACAGTAAAAACTCCAAAACAGAACACTAGCATGGACTCAACTTAATTTGGAATTTATTTTGCAGAATTTCTTGCCAAATATTCAGTCTTTCAAGCTTGCACTGAGGATGAAATTCTCTGCACAGTACATAAATTATCTTCCTATCAGAAGACACAATCCACAGAAATCTCCTGTATCAGGTAGGAAACAAGTATAAGCAGAGAAGCCTAAGATTATTTTTAAAGATAGTAAGCTTTTTTGAGCACATCTTGCAGACATACATACTCCACCACCAAAACGACATAGCTAAAATCAGAAACATGACAGTCTGAAAAATTCTGATATAAAACTGTCAATATATTTGAAACTTACCACACATTATTCCCAAAGCTGTGCTAAATACTGCCATATAACCAAAGTAAAATGATGTTTGAAACAAGCCATACATCCTGAAAAAGAAAGACAGGAATTCATGCTCGGTATTTTCCCCAGTTTTTCTCAACAAACTTATCTGGCAACACAGTAATCCGATATTCAAGCAAGAAAACTACCACTTACTTTGTCTTGAAAAAGTAGTAGTAAAAGGAGTACATGTAAACATAAATCGCAGTTGAAGCCGCAGAAAGAAAGCTTGTCCATTGCCTGAAAGTAAACATGCATGTCCATCATATATCCAACCAAAAGGCTTCCCAAGAAGATGCAGCAATGCACTAAAACCTTAATCTGAAAATAAAGTGTACTGGTTCTACAGACTTATTTAACAAAATCTACATGTTGTGCGCTATAAGTGACAAAAGCTTCTATGGCAACAGCTGCCCCTGAGACCAAGTGATGATCCTTCTTCATATTGCTGCGTGCCTTGGCATATTTTTTTTCTTATACATACATATATGCACACACAGATACACATACACACAGAAAGCTCCTGTACAGAAAGGATTCAAGAACCGCTTTTATTCCCTACAGCTAAAATCTGGACATAGGACACTTTGTAAAGACCCATATATACTGAAGAACATTACATTTCTGTAAAACTCTCACAATCTGGTTAACTACGCAAATAACGCAATACTTACCACCTGTAATCCTCTGCATTTAGCAGGAAATACGTACAAACGATAGTCACACAAACTGTCACAATGCAGAGGATAACCAGAACTAACATCATAAAGCCATAAACATAGTAGATCTTGTAAGCCCAGAATGAAGTAAAAATGAAATACCTGAAGAGAGTAAACAAAATATGCAGATGATATTGTAATTGAACTTAAATTATTATACTTTTTTAATCAAATCAGCAAATAGCTGATATACTCACATTTCAATAAAAATTGATCCAAAAGGGAGGATTCCACCTAGGCAAACAATAACAGCTGGTTCCATGAACCTGAAAGATATTAAGATTCTTTAAGGACAGTTTTAATCTTTCATTTACAACCATATTAAGACATATAACAGATAATTAATATAGCACAGAGAACTATTTTAAAGGCATGCTAACAAGAACATTTCTGCCTCGTATCAGCATATTAGAAAGGAGATTTGCTCAAAGATGTCATGTATATGGACAGAAGGAGGAGTTACAGGGAAAGCTGAAACAAAACGTCTCATGCCTATCACCTACAGGCATAAGGTTAGGCATCTAGCCAGCCTTAAAGGCTACTGAAAGAATCTCTCTTGCCCAAAAAGGGCCTAAGCAATCAAGCCACATAACATCCACTAGCCTTGAATGGAGGCAGTGAAAACTCAAAGCTGTTGATGGCTTCAAATACAGGAAAAAGCACAAAGAAAATTTTGCAGGGTAATGGTTATAAAATTAAGAACCAGTGTTTATTTTTAATGCTATACTGAGTCATGAGCCTATGGCCAAAAATGAATACTCAGCTACCTGTAGATCACACTGCCGCTTACTAAAGGTGACCTTTGTGTAGTACTTGCAATGATGCTGAATCTAGCTAGTAACCAGTGATTTAATTTGCAGCTTCTTTTATTATTTATAGGGAGACTTGTCTAAGTTGATGGTGTGCAATTTCATCATCTTCAAGAGAAGTATCTTATTTCTTTTTATCTGTCATGCTGATCCAGAAAAATCCATCAGATTCCCAAGACACAGGTCACAATATAAATCAAATCCTAGCATCTGAGCTGCACAACCCAGCACTAACAAGAGACTAAGTGTGCTGCACTTCCTGGATATCGCGGGTGTACACGTTTCAGTGCCCCCTTCACTTTGTCTGTTCCATTCCTCTGAACAGGGAAAGCAAGAAAAATCTATTAAAAAAAATCCTCTGAGGATATTTTCATTTCCATAGCTTGCTGCTTCCATCTCAGAATTAAATTAATAGGAAAAAGCAACTGCATTCATGATTTTCCAAAAACCCAAGTCTACTTTTTGAGGCTTTGCACCCACGCCTTTATATTCACTTCAAAAATAATATAGGCTTATTCACAATTCAAACCGTATACCTAGAGTATTTTAGGCTCTGTGCCATCAACAAAAGTGCAGAATTGGGAAGAGCATTGCAAGTTTCTCCCCATCATCACCCTGCAAATATGTCTCAGCTTGTACAAGGAGACCATTAAACAGAACAGTTTTGCCTCCAAGGCATATTCAATCCTAAATCTGTAAGAGGCATTAACTAAAGAGGAAAGGTTTAGTTTCAAGATACCTGTACCAGAACTGGGTTGGGACCATCATTTTTACATAAGAGACTGAAGAGCATTTCAGGCCAAATGTGAATCAGTGATCCAGGACTGTAAAATTTGCAACAATTATTAACCATTAACTGCACTTGGTGTTTTTATTCAACAGAAAAATTGCATTAAGGAAATATCAGTAGAGGTGTTCTCCCTAGACATAACTCAATTTAAATAAAAAAAATGTTATTCTAGAAAAACTTTTAATGATCGCGTCTGAAAAGCCATTTTAAATGTACTGAAGTGAATACATCTAGTTAATATGCATGCTTGTCTTTACCATTTTTTCTCTGGTATGGGACGAGGAACTGCATTGACACGACACGGAAAATTAGGCTGCCCTGACAGATTTCGGCCAAGAATCGTACCAACGAGGTTCAATGGAAGAATGACAAAGAAACAAATACAGCACACTGCCACCTGTAAGCAAAAAAATAAAAGAATAACTTAAACAGGTATAAGACAACAGAAGAAGATAACCAACCCACTCCATATATATTTGTTCTTAGTAGTTGTTGCTGTAGAATCATACTCCTAGTTATGAAGCATTAGTCACTATACATCTGTTTTATCAAATGGAAGTATTTATTTCCTGAGAAACTTCCTAATAAAGATTATTAAGTATCTTTTCTTGCATCAATTGAGAGAACAGAACCATGACAGATTTTTTTTACTGTTTTCATCTAATCATTATACTCAACACATTGCAAAGAAATGAAATGGAGATCTTCATGGTACTTCATCACAGAAAATTTTGTCAGCTTCTCTTAAACTCTTGCAGAGTATGCTATTCCTGGGAGTTAACATCGAGCAGTTAGGCAGCTACATACAAAACTACAACTGCTGGGTGCAAAATTTTTAATCCAGTCCAAAAAAGAAAGCCAAACAAGAATTGCAAGGCCATGTCAGAATGCTACCAATCAAAATTTTTGATTCAATTTTCTCCACTAGCTGCCAATCAGATAATTAAGAACACAGACTGTCAAAGACACAAGTATGCACAAAGACGCTGGTATGCACAGGTATACATTTTAGAAGCACAGCGCCCTACTTACATGTAGAGGTTAGGTTTATGCACAATGCAGCAAGTCAAGCCACTGTTCCAGCTCTTTCCAGTGGAACAGCCTCCCTAAAATTTTACCATGAATCATCCTTTTTCCAGTATATGTATGCAGCTCTACTTTTGCTATTGCTTGAAGGTAATACATTTTTATCTTCCAAAATGGGAAAATTTAAAGTGTTTAGCAAGACATTCTCTACTCTTAACTCTTCAGCACAAAATGAATTAGCATTAGCCAGTTTGTTAACTTTCTGATATTGAGTACTAAAGACAGAACAGTTGTCTGTAATGCAATAATCATAGTTCTGAATAACGACCCTGTGACCTTCTCTATGCAAACATAAGAAAATACTGCCTTTTAAAAGCACTGTTGCCTGAGGCTCTGTGGACACCCTGGTGCCTCCTGAGAAAAGGAGCTACATTCCTCTTTGACTCCATCAGGACGCAAGGCCCATAGCAGCAGATTAATCCAAAACAATGGACGGAGGACCAGGTCTAAAAGCCACACACTGACTTGTTTAAGAAGCAGTTACTCCAGGATAAATAAAGGCTGTTCACATATGTTATATCTACAGAAATCTACCGCAAGCAGCTGAAAAGCAAGAACCACTAGGCTTCACGAGATGATGAGCTGCGCTTGATGAGCTGCGCTACATTAGCTCAATACACCCTTAGCATTAAGTCAATCACACCAGATTAAAGCAACACCTGACAAAAGTCAGTGGGTTATTCCTCTATTACTGACTTGCATATCATTACTAGCCTAGGCCAGATACGCATGGGAAGCATTGCCTGGGGTTGGATGGAACAAGCCTTCATGCTGCACAGAAGGGTACACCAAACAGGTGGTCAACAAGAGAAGCACTGTCCAGACTGCGCTGTATATCTTTGAGGAGAGGTTATTACAGAATTACATCATAAGCCACTAAAATACAAAGCTTCAGTGGTAAATAAGGAAAAGCTAAATAGTATTTACACTTGCCAATAATAAAGAAGATTTTACACAATTAATATATCTTTAGTATCTCCCATTTATCTTCTTCCATTAATGGAAAAAACACAGATAATCAAGCATAATGTCTTAGGTAGGACACTAAGGTTGCCTAAGAATAAGTTACAGGAGAAGTATACAATTCATAGAATCATAGAATTGTTTAGGTTGGAAAAGACCTTTAAGATCATCTAGTCCAACCCTTTACCCTACTCTACCAGGTCTGCCACTAAACCATGTCTCTAAGCACCACATCTATACCACTCACTTAACGGATGCAGGTTCCGCACTTGAAAACTGCTCAGTCTAGAAGAATAAGCAGATGAGAATTTTCAGAGAAAAAAATGTCAAAAGGTATCAGAAACATCAAAGAAGAACATCTGGAGTCCTACACTTACTAAAATCCTGCAGAAAGTCCCAGCTTGTTTGAAGTGCAGTGGGTAGAAGAGGCGTTCAAGAATTACGGCCTGGACAGGATCCACAGAATTTCTAAGCTGACCATACTAAAATCATTTGCGAGAAGAGCTTGCTCTGCTTCCCACCTGGCAAGGACCTCTGGCTGTGTCAGGTGGCCCCTGTCCATGGTGCTCCCCGGTGCTCCAGCAGGTGGGCGTCAAACCTGGCTGAGGCAGGAAGCTCAGACACAGGCAGCGTGAAAGGGCACCTGTACGGCTCACCCAGCCACAACTGTCTTTTACAGTGCAGTTAATCAAGGTGTTTGTAGCTTTGTTTCTTGATTTCAGAAGTTACCCCTACTGGAGACAGTGGTAGAAAGTGAATCTTTGCTGCAGAAGGAAACTGTCCAGGAACAGCCTGGGGTTCCAAGCCCACATGGAACAAAACTTTGTAGCTTGTAAATGTCCATCTTGCAAAACATATCTACCATAGGGAATCCACACTGAAAGAATATAACCTCAGAGAAGGAACCAAGCAAGGACCATCCAGGCCTAATTACTGATAAGCTGGCAAACTCCTAGATAAAGAAAGGCAGTCGACAGCCTCTCATTCTAGCGACACCAACTGCAGAGTTTAATGGCTTCAAATCAGTTGGGCAAGGAGTAGGCCCAACTTGCTCCCGCAGGGCACGGCTGTTGTGTGGTCCGGGAGACTGACTCAGCAACAGCTTTGAAATCTAAAATGTTTTTTGCTGCATAAAACAAGCTGAGACAGACCAAGGTTCCTTGAATAATGGCTTCAATAGGTTCTGCCAACCTGTCCCCAGTATGCTTATAATTGGCATCCATCAGAAAGCCTGAGTGCTTCTGGTTTCATTATCAGATCAGTCAAAGTATGACTGATAATGGTGTAACATTCTACTAACCATTTGGCTGAAAAACGGACTGATTTCAGGCAGAACAGCTAGCATCTTCAGTGAAATCTAGTAAGCACCCTTAGGTAAAGCCAACATTTTGTTAAACAATGAACTACCTGTCTTAATGCTATGCTGTGTTCTGAAGACAGCTGGAACCAAAGTGCATTTTTTCCTTTTTTCCTGGCGCCATTCAGGAGTCTAAAAATTATCTGAGATGATTTCGCAGCGCAAAGGAGGCCCAACTAAGTGAGCAAGCAGAGACCATAGTGCAGGCTCAGGAACGCCTCCTACTCCCACCTGTCTCTGATAAGCTGTCCAAGCTGGTCAAAACATGAATGTTCTGTCTTCTGAAATAACTCCACCCTGATGTCAGCAACCTGCTGGTCTTCGTAGGTTGACAAACACAACCAGTGCTAGTTACAATCGGCACAATCTGTGCTGACCTCAGTAGTATCTTTCTTCTTGGTTTCAACTTGTTGTCTGCTGCCAAGGTGGTCGACCTGCTCAGACTGATGCTTGCTGAAAATTACTTTCTTCGTTCTTGGCAGTAATAGTCTTATCTGGATGCGAGAAATGACTGGAGATAACTGGCTTTTCTAGCTTCTCCATTTTCAGACATGTTCCTCTTAATTTCAGATCTGAGGGGAAGACAACGCTCCCTCTGAAACCGAACAGGTACTGCCTGTTGCCACAGATGGCAAGGGCATGATGATGCAGGCTGGGAAATGCCTACACCTACAGAATTTAAATCCAAACTGAAGCAAACACAGGGCACCAGGGTACACAAGCATCTTAACTGAAAAAGAGAAGTTATGAGACTTCTGCCTCAAAGGTTTTGGAGAATGAGATTACAATGGCGAAAGCAGCTCAGGCACTTGATGGTCTCCATTTCACCATCACCAATGGTAAGAGGAAACAAAGGCAGGATCAACACACATACGTGCCCTGCCCTCCTGCAGAAGCACCTCCCCACAGATGTCACTGGTAACATACTCAAAAAACAAAACCCCCAATACCAGCTGCTGCATGACAGGCAGAGATAAGAAAGTTAGGTCTTAGCGAGCCTTTTAAGAGAAGTATTACTGTAACATCAGCCAAGAGACATTCAGAGAACGGTTTTAACTACCACTTCAGAAAACACAAATTATGCAAACAGGCAAATCTACTACAGTTTTCCATCAAGCAAACAAGCACACGCTCTCCATAATCCATATTACTGAAGACAAGTTACATAAGTTTTTCTACCAAGCCAGTACATTAAAACATATCTATTTCAACTGTTGTGGTTTTGTTATACAAAATATCTTATTTATACACAAGCATCTGATTTAGTTTGCAGGTTTTAGTTGCCACAGAAAAGATCATACACCTCACCAAGCCTGCATTCTTTCTAAGCCCTTTTTGTTTTGATGGGGAAAGAATATTCTACTGCCCTTGACTGAACATGCAGTATTCCGTTTTTCTTATTTGAAAGGAAACATTGTCAAGAGGGATATAATTTATGTTCTAGTGCCATGTGTTTCATATTTTCTGACAACTGTAGATTAAACTTCATTCAAAGGTGATAATTAAAATTTTTATGAGCATATCTAATATTAAACAGCTACTGGCAGGCTATGGTGTCTTGACTGCTTAATGCGCAAGGGAAAAAAGCAATAAAAATTAACTGTCAAAGCAGCAGCTTGATCTTTCCTGTCAGCTACCAAAACTGCACTCTCAGTCATCAGACTCTCCCTCCATATAGAGGTTACTGAATTTCTACAGTGGAACAGGTTTCCGCACATCAGCTGCCAAAACATTATACAGAAGAAGAATAGAAGGCTTCAAAATAAAGTGTTATTAATTTTATTACAACTAAGTCGTTAATCTAGGGTGCTGCTTAGGGTAATAAATTGAACTGTTGAAAATTTAGGCAGAACCATTAAACTGTGTCTATTCTCAGCAAAAATGAGTTTTCTGACCAAGGACTCCACAGTCATTTTCAAGCAATCTGAGGAAGCAGCCTGTTGAATGCATATAACTAGATTTTTTTCTATTTTTAGCCAGGTGTATTTCCTTATCTGGCACAAGGCATGAAAATCTTTGGTGCTACCAGGTCCTCGTTTTTCAGCAGCAGACAATACTCATATCAACTTAAAGCTGTCAGGGACGGCTGCAGTGTGGATTAAGCTATCTGTTGGAGGAAACACTTTTTTTCTAGTTTAAACAAGTTATAAAAGATGCAAACACTAGGATCTCGATCCCAAGAGAAATTCAGTGTGCATAACCTTATTTAATTAAATCATTAAAAATGCATACTGGAAACATTAGCCACACAGGAACCTACTGCTCAAACGAAACAAAACCGGTATATCTTAACCAGTTTAAGAGAAGCTGCATGGATTCTGCAGTCAGAATATTACATTAGTCATAGCAGTCTTAATGGAAATCTTTAAATTATGTATCACACACAGAACAATATAAGCAGTCACAACTTATGAAATGCCAGGATTAAGATGGCCCCTTCAAATTCAGTGAGGCTGCACTCTCTAGAAATGCTACATTACTTCGTAAGTATTTCTGCATAGAACTACCACCACACTCCTTGTAAAGACATATGGAGAGATCACTTCACTTGCCACTATTTTAAATTATTTTTAATTGTTCCATGCTCCATTTTTTGCATATACTTCAAACATAACAAAATAGAAAGATGATTGACAAATATACCGAGAAGACTGGCAAAAAAAAAATCAAGAGAAGGTAAGTCAAGGTGTACAACACTTTCAGAGGAACTCTACGTTCACCAGTAACAGGATATAATAAACAAAACACCCCACAAAAAAATCAAGTTTGGGCTCCAAAAGAACAAAGAATTGAATGGTACCCACCGCATTTCTATAAGGTGAAAAGACAAGAGAAAAGACCCAGACTTTTATATCTCCTTCATATGCTTAGAGAGTTGAAAGCTTTAAACCATTAAGTTTTAAAAAGCTCTCATATTTGAATAAAATCTGTCACATTCTTTACTGCATTTTGAAGAGAAGGGCAGCTGAAAGATAGCCTTTGTTCAGGCTCATGGTGTATTTCACTACAGAAGGTTTGTCACAGCACAGGTAGACAGCTTGCACATATAACCAAAAGGGCTAAAGGCAGAGTCCCAAGACCGAAGAATGATTTCAGAAACAAGCTTTCGATCTTCCCAGTCCCTGCCAAATCTTCAAGGAGATCCCAGACATCAGGAACAAGACATACAAGGTGAACAAAGCTTTGAAGTTCAAAACAGACTGCAATGATAGTGAGATGTATGAAAGTCCTGAAGAGCCCAATCAATCTGAGCATCTTAAGACAAAGTGTGGAAGAGCAGACACCAGATACATCA
Organism: Burhinus oedicnemus; assembly: GCA_008921705.1. NCBI lineage: Eukaryota > Metazoa > Chordata > Aves > Charadriiformes > Burhinidae > Burhinus > Burhinus oedicnemus. The sequence continues at coordinate 137,424 of VFFE01003732.1, read as the reverse complement.
AAGATGCAGCAACAGTGCATTAGCTTGGATGTCTTGGCTTTCACACTATCAGCTGGTCCCTGCCTACACTCTGTAGAAAAACCTGTCTGGAGGGAGGACTTAAGTCACAGAGAGGAGACTACCTAGCAGTTCACTGGGAAGTGGCAATGCAAAATGGGCAAAGCACAGGATGTCATATTTAAGCATAGTCTCTTAGCAACCTTGTAGCTCAGAGACTTTTTTCAGCAACATGGTTCCTGCTTTTTCCAGATTTACAGTAGTCAAGAAGAGGTAGTAATTCTTGCCAGTAATTTAAATCAAGGAGGGTGGTTTCAAGACATACCAGAGTAAAGTAATTTCTGTGTTCTGGTATATTTAGATGGCAGAGGTTTTATTTCCCCAACAAAGCAGCAGCACGTTTGCACTAGAGAATTCTGGAAGTTTTTCCTCCATTGACAGAGGTGGAAAGACACAAAGGTCTCTTACCCGTAAAGCCAGAGGGCTTCCCGGGGACTTCAACCTGAAGCATAACATGGTCATTTCAAACAATTTTCATTTCCTTCTACAAACCAGCTTCATTAGTTGATTTGAAGTCATTAGAGCGTTGCTTATTCTGATGAAGTTTCCGATTCATAACCTGATCCTACTAAAAGTCTGCTAACTCCACTGAAGTTTTATTGCCACAGTCATAATGATTCAAACATGTTCATAAAACCTTGAGATCATTAAAATCACTGTGTATAAAGAATCCTAACATCCCGATTAAGTGACCCCTGAAGATTTATATTCCCATTTGCTTTTGCATGTACATGTTTCCATGATCTTAAAATACAAATCAGTTGAACAGATTCACAAGACAAACTTCAGCACAGGTAGAATTCCCTTCCCTCAGCGTTCCTGACCTCCAAATGGCAATACAAGTGAGAAATGTGGTATCATACATGCTTGCTCAGCAGTAAAACAGAGCCTCTTTGTACATATCAATGTTGTAAACTTTTCTGACAATATTGGATACGGCTACTAGCTTAGGAAAGAAAAAACAATACAATATTCCTTTGGGGCATTGACTGACTAAATCAAACATATCCAGAGATAGAATTTTAGTCTAATTTCTTGAAGAAGAAAACCAGAAAAATGAAGTGAACAGTTTATAAACATGTTTAGCTTGATATTATATTTAGTGGTTTCCTAACAATGAATTCAGTGTAAAAAGTTGGTATTTAGGCATGCATTGAAAATACTACTAATAAGGAGGTGACTAGAACCAGCAATGTACAGGTGAAATAATGACTCCTCCATCAGCAGAAAATTACTGAAAACCTTTGCCTGAAACTGAGAATTGTCTCTCTCTTTATTACCATTGATGATTTTTACCACATTAATTCATTAACAATGTGTTCTTACGAAGTACTTTCAGTCACATACTGAATTTGATTATATCCCAAATAATACCACTTATAAGACAGAACTTGTGACACTAAGCTTCGTTTTGTGGTATATTTAAACTAAGAAGAAATCCAAGGCTACTCAAACGTCTCTTCAGAGACTGAATAATTTAACATATCACAAAAACTGATATGCAAAGAAGGGAGCTATAAAAAAAGGTTTAATCTCAAGAAAACAAGCCTTCCTGTATTAAGATATTTTTTAAGTTAACAGTGCTAATGCATAAAATTAGAAAAAAGCAATTTTATGGTGCATATTTCAAAAAATTCTGCTCTCAAATAATACAAACAGAAATTCTGCCAAAGCATCAAGTGATTACTTCCTACATTGTATTCACAGGGTTATTTGAGGTTACTTGAAAGGGCCATGACAACAAACAAAATCCTGACAAAAGCCACGAGAAACAAGAGAAGTCATCATGATTAAATGAGAAAGTAATCCAACCAGCATTGTTTTTCAAGTGACATGTTTAACACACAGACCCAAGACCACAACTGGATACTAAATACCATTTCACAAAGTGAAAACAGTGACTCATTTTTGTAACGCCAGATCTTGTCAGGACTTCTCATCTCATATTGCTGGCTGATCTTTTATTTTTATTTTTTCTGCTTGACTGCAATGATTTGGAAGTAGCTTTTACTTAGAATCCTTTTGTATTGCATTTTAGCTTATAACCAGTTTGCATTGGCCATCCAGGAGAAAATTCAAGTTGCTAACTTCCCATGTTATTCTAACATTAAGCTTCAATACAAACCAGAAGTGCCATTTTAAGCAGAGAGAAGACTTGTTGGCATCCAGCAGCTGTTGCTATTGTGATTAAAACGAATTATACTTGAAGCACCTTAAAACCCTCCCAGAATACATTTCTAACTAGGAAGCTATTGACTCACAATTGCATTTAGACTAAAAGGTAGTTTTCCTTTGTCTACAGTGGTGTTTAAATTCTCCAGTAAAATGACTCACCATGGTTCCAAAGGGTATAGCTCTTGAAGCATGATAATAGATGGCAATGAAGTTAATGAAGAAGGCAGTTCCACACACCATTGCTGGAATAAGGAAGGCTCCGATGAACATCTGCTTTATCCATCGCCTTCCTGTAAGAAGGGACATTCCAATGGGACTGGTGAGATACAGTGTATTTTGTTAAAAAAGTTATCAGCAAGCTCTCCAGAATTTAGGCATTTGACTTCTTCTCCCCCAAAAGGTGAAAGAAATAAGTAACAACATACTACATCGATACAAGAGCCAAGAGTCAACTAATGTTTCATACGACTCCTGGCAACTCACAAGATACAGCACATTAATCAATTTATTAGGCCAGGTGAAAAGACAGGAAAAGGGATACAGCGTGAGAACATTTCAGCTGAAGAACAGCATATGCTGACTAAGTTGGCCAAAGAAAGCAGGGTATGAAACATAAGTGTCTACGTAAGCTGCAGATTAGCAGAGACAGTGATAGCAGAGCTGGCCCTGTGCAGAGCCTGCTCATGCCCTGAGAGCACACGAGAGCTCAGCACTGCTCCCGGGACAACTCAGCACTACAGCTGCTTTTAGGCAGCACCTGCCTAAAGTTGTCTTGACCCAACTAAACTGACTCCATACATTCAGGATGCATTTAAGGAACTGGCTATTCCTGCTATAAAGCAAAATGCCACAGCATATAATATACAGCAAAACTGAACTCAGACATCTTCAACAGCAGAAGAGGTGGAAGGAAAGCGATTTCTAAGTTCCCCAAGCACAAAGGGAACAGCAACACTCGTCAGCAGTTCTTACTAAGTTCAGAGCTCCCTGAGGAGCTCAAAAATACCCTCTTGGGCAATACCATAAGAATTTTCACTGTCTGTATTCCCTTTACTTTCTATGCTCTTAAATACTGTCTATATTTAAACTCAATACACCATAGATGCATCTGTAATATGCACTAAATAAAGTCAGAAAACTAGCCTATGCTTTTCAAGACCATTACATGTATTTTCACCATGATGAGCCAACATAATCAGCATTTCACTGTTCGATACATGTTTGACCTGTAGAAAAAAAATGCAAATCTGGCTCAACTGTACAGCATGGTACATTTTAGAACAGCAACCCTAATTTACCTAGATCTGTTTTTCAACAGATCGCTAGGTTTATACATAAGCCACATGAAAAGAAACATCTAACTTCCCAAAGTCAGAGTAGATTAGAGTGCAGTTGAGACTGAATACTAACAAGTATGTCATGCTAAAAAGATACAAATTTTCTTTTGCAAACTTATCAGAATTATTTTTTCTAAAGCACCGTAGAAGATAATAGATATTGATTACTCTTTTATTGCAGCATAGGGAAGGGATGAAGCTAGTGGACTGCAAGGATGTTAATTGGTCATAATTCAGAGGCATAGCGGAGAGCACTTGAAGACAGCCTGTCCAAATCTGTTATGTCAATTTTATTGGGCTTCTGCTCCCTACTGATATTTTGAATTTGCTAAGTATAAAGCAGAGCACACACTGGAAAGTAAAAGAACCTTTAAAAGACGCTATAAACAGTTTTCCCCATCCACAGTTAATAGTCTAGTAAGTTCTGCATACTCATACTTTCCGGGTTAGTAAACATAACCTCCCCCCACTACCTACAGAGGAGGGCTATGTAGGAGTGATCTGGAGAAGATGACACGAGCTGTTTAACAGCGCGTTACAGAGGGAGAGACTATTACACTCTCTGGATGTCATGAGCCAAACAATCATATACAAGAGTATAACAAGCAATTCATAAGACACAACTGTTAACAGTTCTTTAACTCTCATTACTTTTAAATTATCCAAAGACTTCAGCTATCTTTAGTTAGAAAATGCAGCCAATACTGAATAGAAAATGATATGAAAGTTAAATATATTCAAAATATTTTCAGTATATTAAGAATTTAATGGATTCCATCTGAATGAGCTAACTCCATGAGGACACTTCTATACTGGTGCAAATCAGAAAATAATAACTTCTCCATTTCACAATATAATGAAAATGCTGAAACACGAAAGCAATTTACCTCCTTGTCTAGCATAAAGACTTCCTCCAAAATATCCATTCACTGGCGATGTTGCAGCATAAACAAATATAGCTGTACTAAGCATTGATCCTCTCCTACAAGAAGTGATTTTTTGGTAAATGAAAGAGAAAAACAAAACAGTATTCGAGCAAAAGATTACAGTAAAATACGTGTATTCAGCAGAATCATAGCACAGAATCATAGAATTGTCTAGGTTGGAAGGGACCTTTAAGATCATCGAGTCCAACCATCAGCCTAAAATTGCCAAAATCATCACTAAACCATGTCCCTCAGCACCACGTCTACCCGTCTTTTAAAGAAGCAGTTATTTAATATTTTTAGGTAACGTAAAAGTGCTTAAATTGTAGAGTCTGCACAAGAATGAGAACTGTTTGTATCCAAAGCTTCTGGCTAAGTCAAATTCAATCTGGGAAAAAGAGTTCTGACATACTACATTCTTTTCTAACATGCATTATTTTCACTGGAGTACAAAATCTCTCTCACCTCTGATCAAAATACTCTGACATTTGGATGTGTATACCTCATGCATGTATAAAGAACTGAACTATTTATATGACCTACATTAAGATTCAACTATTGAAGATAAAAAGTCCTCTTTACTTAATATAAAGGCTAGTATTAACAAAAATATACTATGATTGTGAATGATTTTCTGCCATCCCTCAGAAATTAAGATCGAAAGTGTGTTCATCTCACAGAAAATTAGAAAACTTGATTTAGAAACTATAAATACTATAATGAAGCTACAAATCAGCATGGAGTAGTGCAATCAGAAGATTCTAGTCATTTTTAAGTTATCATCTCATTAAATGGTGGAGTACTCACTTTGGCATAATTTTTCTGAAATTTTACAGGCAAAGCTAATAATTTTAAATCACAAAAGCCATCTCCAAATAAATTTTTTAAAATTACATCTAAGAATAGCAAGATATAAATGTTATTCATGAATAGAGCTGTTTCCCCATGTCCCTCTGCTACTCTTCCATAGCAAAAAGCAGTAGGTTTTCAGCCCGCTTGCTGAACTTTCTTCAAATTAGTTGTTCTGAGAGATTCCCGTCTACTGTCATTTTGACTTCTGATGAACCATTACTGGATGCCTGCCCTACTCAAAGAAGTATTCTTTAGTACAACCAGCTTCCACAACTGCATGGATTGAACTAAGCAAATATACCTGCTGGTCACAAACCCGAAAGGAGTGTTATGCTAACATTTGCTTCATAAAAAAAAATAAGCAATAGTTCCATTTTAGAAAGCTACCAGTTAGATATAAACGAATTTTAACTTCTCCTAACTTAATACAATTTAGAAACACATGCAAAATCCCAGAAGACCATGCACAGTCTGAAGTGACACATGTAAATACAGGCTACCTGTAAAATGACCAGATGACCTGTAAAATGACCACATGTTAATATAAAATTATCTCAAAATTTCCTATTATCGAGCTTACTTGCTTATGTTTCAAATATTCTAATGGAAAAGCTTCTCAAAACACAAACCAGTATTAATAAATTAACAGCTGACATGACCAAATTTCACTGAGAGACTTTTAGCTGGCATGAGCTACATGATCCCTAAGAGTTTTAACAGACCTGAAGAATACTGACAGGCAATCATTGTTGTAATTCTGGTTCACACCCTTTTTCACCCACATCACTATTTTCCTAAATGTAAGAACTGTCTGCAACAGATTTGGTCAATTGTTCCATTACACATCCAGAATTAAATTCACTTTGAAAGTGATATAAAGACCTACTGCAATAAAAGACTATATGTATTTTTTTAATATATATATATATATTTATGCATGTATATTTTTAAAAATTACTCTTCTGGCACATTCTACAATTGCCATTACGAACTTACAGCTTCCCTACAGTGCACAAACATTCTGAAATGGTTTCATTCCCTCCCTGAAAGGGCTGACATGCTGTACAATCAAAAATGTGTATGTAAGTCTAGCCAGAAATGTAACCACAGGGCACAAGGGGGGATAACACCCCTTGAAGAAATGAAACACCCCTTGAAGAAATGAAAATATGCCAAGATACTGGTACTACAGACTGGCTTTTTAAACACACTGTTAGAAGGCAGCCGAATTCAAAAACAAGAGTTCTCTCTAGTGGCACATTAGAAGTATTACAGCTTGTTAAAATCAACAGGTAATACTAAAGGGAAAATCAAACAGTCCAGATGAAGCATATGTATGTACCTTTTAACATTTATTTCCCATATAATCTATCTGTGATGCTGCAGAACAAACTAGTTCACAATAAATCATGTAAAAACAAACATTAAGAGAGTAAAATTAAAGAGACCGACTCACATGATAAAAGTAGGACAAAGTTACATTACAGCTTAAAAGAGCCCTTCCGAATACTAGATCTGATCTAAAGATAAAGAGTAAAGGCTCTCAAATAATTTTCCAGGCCAGTTAGAACATTCATTTTTGTAATTATTTTGTTTATTTAAGCATTTATACATGGAAGGCATGGCACGATTATACTTACTCTGTGTATAAATCTTCTATCATTGCAACAACAATGACTATAAGAGACACAGCAAAAATTTGACAACCAGAACCAATAAGTGATGAAAATATTAGAGGATGACTGGATGGTCTAAAAACATCTCCATGGACCTGCTTCCACCCATACTCATCACCTAGATCTCTGTCCTAGGAAAAACAACAAAAAAAATTTAAGTCTAGTCATGACAACTAATGACACACATACGGTAGGCATAAATTAAAGGTTTGATTTATTAAAGCAAATTAAAGTGCAAGTATGTCTTCTCTCCTGAATGCATCAAATCTTGGAGAAAAGTTTACTTTTCATATGCTCATGAAGACAACAAAAGTTACTACCTGAATGTATGATGCTGTAAAATGTATCAGATTCCCTCCCTGACCCTAAAATCCTCTGAAGTGCTTAGGATATACACACAGGCTTCTATTACACACTCAGAACGGACCTCGTTTAACCTAAGTGTGGATATGAACATTAACACAGGGACTACAGACAGAATTCTGGATGGCAATCTAGGACCGTGTCATAAAGAAAACCAGTAACACTTTCAAGACACACACATGGCAGTTTTCTGTCCAATTGAAGAAAGCCATTCAGAACTGCTAACACAATGAATGTATGAAGAGAAAACAATAAGTCTTAAAAAAGGGTCTTAAAAAGCATGAATGCAGATCTTACCATATCATCCATTTCTTCCTCCTTGCTGTATCTTGCATAATCTTTTCTCAAAGTTCTCATTAAAATCATAGACACTAGGCCAACCAGAAAGATCACCATCATAAAAGAATTGAAAATTGAAAACCAGTGTATCTACAAAAAGAAAACACATCCCTAAGGTTTAGAACTGTAATCGTGTTTCAAATTTGTTCCAATAAGGATAAATTGTTGCCTAGCAGGACAGCTTGTCAGCAGTAGCAGAGTAACAATAAACCCATATTGTAAGTAACACTACATTTGTAGTAAGTCCCACTAAAACTGGCCCGTGAAACACCATATATAAAGCCCTTCAACAGCCAAGCTTGCTCATGACGAAGTTATCACAGCTTAGTTAAGTATCTGTAAAGTTCAAACAACTGGCTGCGCATGCTCCCTTGGTAAAGGAAAGGCAACATGATGTACTGCTGCCTTCCTAGAGAAGGGGTTTAAGCAGTAAAAGAGAAGCTCACAGCCAAAAAGCCAAAGGAACCATTGCTTTGCACAGGACCAAAATGCGCAGCAGCATTATTTTGCCTCTGACAAGCACATCTGGCTTTCACTGAGCTTCAAATAGAATCCAAATCCTCTAATTTCAGAAAGCAGTCTAGCTCAGTATACTACCCTTAAGGAGATTACAACCACAGGTTTAAACCATCACAACAGGTATCACCAACTAGTTTAGATTAATGCTTTTTGCTTTGCACTTACTTCAGTAAAAACGGTACCTATGACCAACTGCAGTTATTCAGCTAACAAGTCATACAGTTGTGTCCCTGGAACTTCATTGCTTCGGATCACATGAATATATTTTCTGGAACTGCCTTATATTTGCTGCAGGCTGGAAGCTTGCCTGCACATTTACTGAAGCACTCTAAAAAACTGGAGCCATCCTACTTGAGGAACAGAACTATCACTTAAAATTTACAGTCCTAGACCTGCCTGTTTCATCCTGGGACATCCAAAAATTAAAAGATGTCATCCAAAAATTCCATGACATCTTCTAAACTAAAGCAACCATTTTGAAGGGATATTTTATAAGGTTGTCTTAGAACAATACATACTCTGTGCTGAAAGAAAGATGGGTCAAGATACTTGTCAAATCGGTCTTCAAACTTCACATCTGATTTCTTCCATTTCACCTAAAGAGACAAAAATTTACGCTTGAAAAGCTCATTATCCTATGTTCAGCTATACTCACACACAGAAACCCCGAATGCATTTTGAAAATCATCCACTTCAGATGTTTTCTTCAATATGAATCTAGGTTTTGGCAAAAACAATGGACTGATGTTCTTAAAGTCTGTTATCTACAGGTCAGACATAGAATGAAAATCATCCACCTTGGCTCGTGGATCTAATCTTGCCTATGCTTATGTTTAAGAACAAGGAAGAATCAGTGTTGCACTGCCTCAGCTCTCACTGTCTCTGTGAGGCTAAACAAAGATGCAAACTTCTAGTTGCCAAATACAACAAACTCTTTTCATGATTATAGCAGGAGCTTATAAAGATACTCAAACTGAAGGTGTCAAAACCAAAATCCATCAAATGACTCTATTCTTCAGTTTTGTCTAACTATTAGCTCAAAGATGATGCTTTTTTCCCCCACAATAGATATTCATAAAACCATGAGGCAATAACTTTCAAAAATCCTCCCCAACTTGTCCAAGATTTCAGAACAAAGGCTAGCGAAAGAAAGCATGTTTAAATATGTTTCAGAACAACATACTAGAAAGCAGTGGAATTTTTCCAAAAATTTTATTTTGCTGACCAGACACTCCCTTTTCTCAACATTTCCACGTGCTACATTGTGTGAAAAGAGGCTCATGGAGAACGTTATCAATGTTCATTGAGTGATGACAACACCCTCTACTTTGGCTCCCCCAACAGCAGCCGAGATCTGTTTTGCTGCCATGCACTGAGACGGGTATTCAGTGAAATCATCTGCACCTAAATCCTCTGAGTACAGTGCCCAAGAAAAAAGATGCAGTTCAGCAGAAGTGAGGGAAATGAGAAGATGTAAGAGCAGATTTAAAACAGATGCCAATAGGAAAGAAAAGGGCACAAACTGAGATACAAGCTGGCTGAAAGGGAACTGGATAAAAGGGATCAAGCTGGACCCTAGAAGACAGACATTAAAAATTTTAAAAGCTACAAGCTAAAAGCTGCAGCCTAAAAATCTGTAGGACCACAGGATTCTGCAATCTAGACACTTAAATTGCCAATAACTAACTCTGAAATCAGCTGGAAAAGTATGTGTATATGACCATACAATCACTGCGTAACAGCATATTGCTGCTATCAGTCATTCCACTAGCTGTACAGAGGACTGCTTTTGATTTGGAAGATTTAATCGTACTAATGAACTATATGGTGCTAATATGGTAGCACAAAGTATTTTTCAGAATTTTTGCAAGTTTTTTTTCATTTTTAAATGCAATTTCAGAAATTAAACAAGTCTACACTAAAATTTTTTCAAAAGTATGCCAAGATTAGGAAATATCAGGATTTTTAGTGATCTTGAAACAAATGCAGCCCCCTTGTGCATCTTTTTACAATACTTGACAAGGAACTATCCTTTCCAACAGATGTTCTCTTACTCAGTACAGAAGAAAGCATATAAATGTAGATTGAACAACCCTATCACTTACCACAGCCCTCACAGAGATTAAAAACCCCAAGACTCAAGTATTACTCACCTTGAGGTATGATATTAATGTTCTTTAGTTCTAATTACAACCTTGTTCAAGATTAGTAGCTCAAAACATTAATAGCTTTCAACATTGTTTTAAGCAGATAGATTTCTCATTAGAGCATGTGCCACTAAGCAGCACTGCTTAGAACAAATCCACCAGAGACAATCCGTGAATTAAACACCACATACTCTAGCCCAGCAATTGCCCAGTGGTGCCAACAAAATTGCACAGGTAAGTCTTGAGCTCTGTACACTAAAAGTATTCTAAGGGAACATCTAATGTTATTTTCATTACTGGCAGCTACTCAGTGCTATCTACCTCAAAATTCACAGAGCAAATGGACTTCATAATGCTGGTGGAATCTGAAATAGCAGAAATTTTGAAATTTTCTATGAATTTTGCAGTAAAAATAGGTAGATTAGTGTAAAAGTAACTCTAGAAAACACATACAAAAAACAATTATCTCCACTTCAAATGATACAACTTGCTCAGCACAAGACCAATGTAATAGTGGCAAGAATACCCTCTGACATAAAATCTTATGCTGACACCTACTGCTAACATATTGTACAAAAGCAATGCATTAAGAACTAGTTTCAGTATACAAATGTGGTGAACATGAGAAGTGAACCATTACACATTTAAGTAACATCAAATAAGTAAGGAATAAAACTGAAAAAATAAATTCGTTATCTCAGATCAGCAAACATTGTTCATTCCTTACATTTTATCATAGCAATTCAATGTAACAGCAGAGGGCTTCAGAGGAAACCTTACTAATAAGAGAATATAAATAAGGTAAATTTCTACTGAAATTGCAAAAACAAAATAAGCTTTGATACTAATTGCTTGCAAAGTATGAAGGCTTACAGTGGGTTTTGGTCCTAGCTCAAAATCTGGTTCAAGTCTATGATGCAAGTATCAGAGGTCCAAAAAGGAAGAAAATGCATACCTACTGGGGGGTCCTCTATACTTCTACTCTCCACACCTTTTACAACACCTTCCTTTTCCACCAAAACACTTTTCTGCCGATTATAGAAGCTTCAGTTTGTTTGAAGTATTTAAAAAATCATCGTTTAACATTTATTCTTAATAAACCTATCAAGGTTTTTCAGTAATGAAAATAAATAAATATCTGAAGTAGTGAAAATGCATCTTCCTCTAATATATATAGCCTGACATATCAATACATAGTTGTAGTATCTATTGTTGAGCTATTTCACCACGTAGAATTTCTTATTACAGAGGCATCACCAAATTACTTACTGAATATGACATCTGGATTTTCGTGTTTGGTACTAATTTCACCTTTCCTTCACTGGTTAGATTGACATCTACAATTCTATTTCCATTGTAACCGATTTCAAGTTTTTTGTAAGTCCAAAGGTAATAATCTTCTCCATTTTCATCTGCTTCTCCAACAATACCTGCATAGGAAACAAGTGTAAGCATCTATTACAGGTATGCTTTTCAAATATTCTATAATTATTTTTTTAAAATATGCCTTAGAAAAGTTTTACCAGCTAAAAAAACAGCATAACTACAGTAAAGAGAACACAGCAGACCTTACGCTCTTCTTTTCAACTCAAATACCTGGATTACACCTTCAATCCACAGGTATCCGCAAGAAGCGTTTTGTAATGGCATTAAAAGAAAAAAGCATGCAGCTACAAACGCTGCAGAAGAAACAAAAGACACAACAACAGTTTCTCTAGTTTTATTTGGAATTCTTACCACATAAACAACTAGCTGAATACAGATTTAATTTCCATGAAGTGAATCTCCAAGACCTCTGTATTTTCCTGTCTATGCCTTCATTCATTTTTCTTCCTTTTCTTCTTTCATTCTGTATTCCCCATTAGTTGACTCCCCAACACATACCCTTTGCTCTTATTTGCAAACAAGCATTCAATGCTTGCCAAGAATGCTAGTTTTTGACTACTCTCTCTGTTACTTCGACTGAAAATTCAGAAAGTTATCATGTACTTGAAGATTTTTATTACCTCCAACATGGAAAGCTGCTCAGATGCTGCTAGAGCACCAGAATGCACCATTAGCCATGCTTAAATTCTTATTTTTTCAATAAAGTACTGCAAAATGTCTAATCTACTACAGAAAAACTTCAGAGAATGTACTATGCAGAGCAACAAAACAACTCAAGTCTAGCAGTCACAAAGTTCACAGGCTACAAGTGTCACCTTTAATGTCAAGACCATCATACCAAAGATCACATACAAGATGGAAAGCCACAATCTGCAAAGGTGGGGCGGTGGGGGAAGAAGTGAAGGATATGGAACAGGTTATCACGAAGCAGCAGGTATATGAAGGAATGGTACTTGTGCATTTCCTGTGCTTTTTAACTTTCAAGGTGGTATTTTTCTGTCATGTTTTTTACTCATGCTCATCTGTCAAGATTGCCTTGTATATACCATCCACATGAAACGTGCCAGTTTGTGCCTATGCCATACAGCCTAGCACCTGGCATACCATCTGCTCCCATGGTAGTATCCAAAACCACAACAATACAGACCTCTAAACTAGTTAAAGGACATCCTGATCAATCACTGCCTGAAGGGGTGAACTAACACGGTGCTCCATATACTTAGGGAGATGTCCTGAAACAAAGCCAGTCAAGCCCAGACACTCCACTGTGGGACAGCAATTGAGGAAAAAACTGAAAATGGAATCATTTTATCTGAATGCACTTTAAAAGATCTAGTTGCCTTTTTCAGGTCAGAAAATAAAGTGTAAACCTTCCAAATCCCTCAAACAGCAGTTTGAAGTCATTACCTTTAGTTAAGCAGTTAAGAAAACTTATTTTATGCCTAGTCTTTACTGAAAAGAGAGTACTCCTTACTAGGTATTTTGAGGACTTTCTAAGGAGAATTTAAATTATTAATGGTTGTGCGTATGAATTTGACATCAGTAAGCCTTACCAAGGTGGAAAACCATGAAAAACATAAAACGAACTTAACTAAAGTTTGCCAGGAGTCAGGAGGAGTGCCACAAATCCATCTGGTTGAGCCCAGAGAAGTGAGCGGTCTGCTTTAAGAACAGAATTAAACAGAAGTTGCCTAGAATTCTCAGCATTAACACCATCTGAGTCCTTTCCTTTTTAACGCTTCAGCGAATACTTACTCTCTTTTGATAGCATAAAAAAAGTACTCTAGCCATTTACATTTAGGGAACAAAATTTGGTTTCATCGGCTACAAGACACAAATCAACACGGAAAAAAACAGTGGATTGGGAGATACCGCACATACAACACACGCTGGCTAGCAGGGTTCTCAGGGAAGGTAATCCAAATGAAGTGGATCAACATGATAGCCTTCACATATTAAAAAAAAAAAAGGGCATTTCAGCACAAGATATTTTTAATGCAAGCTGAGGGCAACCAGTTCTGGACACTACCTTAATAAAACAAGAAAAACTTCTCAGTGTCCAGAGTATTTCAGAGAGGCCATCATAATTACTAAAGTTCTTACTCTCATGTATTTTAAGCAGTCCTAATGTTTTTCATTACAGTTATTGAAATCAACAGGTATGAGAAGACACTCAATCAAGCAAAAGATACTAGTTTTCCTTAGTATCTCTACCACCATATTACAGGGTACTAGACAAGTCTATACACCACAGTCAGACACCAACAAGCTGGAGGAGCTATCACTCATGCCACGTTCATACCAGAAATATTTATAATAAAAACTGTTCAGTGTGCAGCAAGTCTCAGACCTTTAAGTTTTAGGCAGCACTCAGAGCCTGAAATATTCTTACTGTTGAACAGAGACCCAGCAAAACCAGAATTTATGCAGATAAGCTATATTCACAGTTTTCTAAACTGTACTTGGAACACAAGGTCTGAAGGACTTGGTCAGACTTGCAGATAAACACTTCTTATCAGTTCAGGTGCATCCACTCCTTTCTCAGCCCCCCATCGTGAACCGGTTAATTTTTTGAAATTAAAAACCAGGCTAATATTGACTGACCATTCTGCAGTACTGCTAGTTTTACCTAGCCCTCACGAGACATAGACCAAAATCTTCAGCACAGCTTGCTTTCACAACTGATGTCCTTGCATAATATTACTAGTACTTACGATGCTACAGTCATCTATTAAGTATCACAACTCAAGGTCCTGGTTCCAAACAACTATCAAAACCAGCTTCTTAATATCATATGAAGATGATACCTAGATTCTACACGTTTGTTAGCTGTAGCACTAGGCATGACTTCTTGTGCATACAAAGCATACTATTAAAGAACATTAAAATCACTGGAATTGCAGTAAAACAGATTTTTCAGCTAAGAGCATAAAATTTAGTCAGTATCTTTGGGTTTTGGTATTCAAGCTGAGAAAAAACATTCCCAAATAAGATCAGAAAAATCAGTCCTAAAAAAGAAAGTCTCCAAGACTTCTAGCCACACAGGATTCCAAAGAAGTCAGCTTAGCATCCATCAACCTTGGGCAGTCTAAAGCCTACGTAGCTGCCACTAGTCTAGGAAGACCATCCATTCATCTTTTCCTGAAAGGCCAAAAGCATAAAAAAAAATAAATAAATATTGTAGCAACAACTGTCACTCATGCATGCTTTTAAAAAGCCTACCAGCAATTGTGGAAGAAGTATAGTAAAGGCCACAAAGATTAATTAGGGTCTACTCCAAGCCCTGCCACAGAGCTATTACACACACTAGGCAAATCAGCTGAAAAGAACAAATACAATACACGAGTGCTTCTCCTGTCAGGCATTATAATATTATCTCTTAAAAACAGATATATATAAAAAAAGAGCAAGAACCCTCCTGACTAACAGATAAATAATAAATAAATAAATAAATAGAAAGCACTAGCATTTCTGGCTGGGGCTCATGTTCATCAGATAGCTACTTTCTAAAATCAACTAAAATTATAAGAGCTAAAAAAACACCCTCTGTCAGAATGAATGAATGATGGGTAGCATTATTCAGCATACTACCTATCAAAGTACTTCTGTCATGTGGCTTGAACTATATTTTTGTAGGTGGTGTGGGATTTTGTTTATTTCGAGCAGTTTTACATCTTTTCATGGAACGCAGGCAACAAAGACCTTACCTTAACAAAGCGTTTTGTGGTGCTTTTCATTTCCCTTCAGTTGGTATCTACAACAGGGAAATTTGGGTTTGGGGGGTTTGGTTGATTGCTATCAGTGCAAAGTACAACCTGCAGAGCACTCTTTACTAGGTATGTGATCACAGGTTACAAGGGAGTAACAAAAACCAGAGAACTTAGGAGACAATAGCAATAAGAACACATAAATTTTTAGTCAAGACACAAGCACTTCTAAGCCCAGATTAGTAATACTCAGCAAGAGCAATTTTAAGAACTGTATAAGAACAAATAAAATAGAACTCCTTCATATAACCACAGATTGCACATGCAAAACTTAAAAGCCACAAAATTACCATAAAAGTAAATCAAACACCTCTTGCGTTAGTAACAAACACAAGAATTAGCAAAATAAAGTTTAAACATTGAAAGAGTTTTATGAAAGTTGTTATTCATGAACACATTAACATGGACCTTATATCTGACCTATCTACTTACTACTACTCACTTTAACATTTAAAAGAATCTAACTGTAAGAACTTGGTATTAAATCAATGCTTGAGAAACAAAACAGATTTTCACTGTTTTTGTAATTCGCTAGTACAAGCCATCCTACTGTTCTTTCAATGCAATAATCTTTCAACTTATTTGTATTATTTGGTTACATAAGTTCTACATACTTGTGAGATTCTTGTAATGAAGCTTAGTCATTAAATGAAACCCACTAGCACAGGACTCCTGTAGTTGTAATCAAGTTGTTTATGCATAATATCACTCACCCCATATTGGCAAGTCATCAATATACATCTGGTACCAATAGTGATTTTTGATAGCATACACAAATGCATCTCTTCTTCCTTTGTCCAAGTCAATTTCACAGTAAGTGGCCTGCATTACATCGTCTGCAAAAAATTACAGCACAGTTAATGATTTATTCATGAGCTGGCTCAAAGCAAAGGCAAACCAAGCAAATGGAGGACTGGACATTGCTGGAGTCTTTAACCCCCCTTGGCTATCCTCAAGCAGGTAACAAAAAAGGACATTTAAAAAGGAACCATTAAAGTAATCACAGGATTGTTTTTGTAATTCTGCCTTTCCACATACAGAAGCTTCCCACAGACTGGATAAGAAAAGGTATAAAAGTATCCTTTTGCTACTTCACCCACACTCAATTAAGATCGAGCTTCACCTGGACAGACCATCAGACCTCTTTTACTTTAACAAGAGGTATAAAATTATTAACAAATACCTAAAACTGTGTACGATATTATGTCGCCATTTTAGTATAATCAGGCTCAATGACGAGGAATACTGTTCATAAAAACTAAAACTTTTCAAAGTTCTCAGCAATTTTCAAGAAACTACCATAAAGGAATAAACAAAGCGAACAGGGTAAAGGCAGAAAAAAAAGGACATAAGACAAAAAGAGGGATAACACAAAGAATGCACAAGAGACTGCATTTGGAAATAAAATAAATCCACCTTTTTGAGCCAGAAAGCTGTTTTTCCCCCATCTGCAATTCATAGGTAACACAGTTAGTAGCCATTACTTACTTCCCTTTCAAGTGAAAAAAGACAAAAGGCATATTTACAAGTATTCAGGCAGACACAGATTTAGAGACAACCCCCTCCCATCCACTTCTTAATATGTTTTCACTCTGCAAACAGTGAAACAAAGTGAATGTAAATAATTCCAGCTGCCCGCTCTCCCCTCCCCCGCTTTCTGTCATCAGTGGAATCGAGGACCCATTTCTGGTAGATAAAATTAATTTGTGCCCCAAGTACAGCCTTAATCTGTATCAAAATTCAGTTTACTTTCTTCTATACACTAACTGCAATATAATGCTTAAAATCAAATCACCTGCGCAGAAAAACACCACCAAGTAGAATATTTCCAACACAAAACATTATTTCTCTGATAATGACAATCTGTCAAAATGAAAATATACGCAGTACGTCTGGTCAAGCAAAACTGAAGGAAAGCCTGGTGAAGCAAGACAGTAAGAAACCAGCCAAGAGCAGTCCTGCATAGTCACAGAGATTTCCTGTAGCCCTGGAGAAAATAGTGCCCCTGGCTATTCTGGAACAGATGCATCTCTTTCTCCTACTTCTTATGAAAACTTCAGTATTTTCTATTTTCGTTTCTTCCAAGCCCTAATGAATGCACTCTAAGCTTCAATGTTTTCACTGAAAAAAAATTAATCATTTTTCAGACTGACTTACAAGGCAATAAAACTTTTGCTGGGGTAAAAAAAGAGAATAACAAAGCCATTCAAGTCAACAAGTATCCCAAGACGACTTTTAGACCATAGATTACATTTGCAGGATCTGTACTGGTAAATTCAGGAGAAGGAAGCCATTGAAGTTGGAACCACAGCTGAAAAAGACTTATAAATCCAGGCCTCAGTGTGCATTTATGCCTCTGCTGAGCTGGATCCTGTACTTTTTGGACTATGTTCCCACAAAAATGCCTCTGCTTGGCATTTTTTCACTTTAACAGATTTTTTGAGTCATCTTGACATTAATTAAAAGAAAAAAAAAAATCAGAATCCCTGACTTCTGGATTTGTTGCTAACTAGGCATTAATTCTTTCCAAAATACTTGGTACTTTATTCTCACTCTCTAGCAGTTTCATACTGTACTCAAATAAAGGATAACACTTTCTAACGTTAAATTTTTTAACTGACAAACAACTGTCCAACACATAGAGGTCAAATGAAAATATACTGTGAATTAAAACAAGAGTAAAAGAGAAACTGGTAGAGGCTGTTAAACAAAGCATTACCTAGCGCAGAAGTCTGATCTGGGGAAGTGCTACGAGGGCCAGGCTGGTTTTAGGTGGCTCTCTCCTGACTGGTTCACCCACATACACCAGCACAAGTGAAGGACAACACAGGGATAGGAGCAAGCACTACTACTGAAACAAAAGTCACATGAACTGCAAGTGCTCTTTTTAGAGACCTTTCCTATTTTATAGCCTGAATACAGAAGCCTTTGTTTGCAGTTATTAACCAAGACAAATTTGGGATTACACCGAAATCTAATACCAAGTTACTCCATAGGCTTTCAGACCCCTGGAATTTGCCACTTTCGCATTTTGGGTTTTTTTTAAACTAACTGAAATGAGCCATTCTGCATCTAATGCTTTAGGATGTAAACAGTGGCTCGGCTTTTGCTGGTGTTAAGAAGACTCTGAAACATCATTTGAAGTGAAATGACTGCACTGACATCCAACCAGGCTGCAGACAGCAGAATGCCACCAAAAATGGTCTTCAGCCATTTTTATGGATTTTAATCCCAGTATTTAAAATACCAAAAGACATCACAGAGATACTACAATCAACTGTAGATCAACTACGTTATGAGTTACATACGCAAAACCCCAGCAGAATCATTAGAAACAACCTCATTCAGTTCTTGCAAAACATAGGCGTGACTTCACATACAGTATATGATTTCACCCTCAGCCATACTACACTGTACAGTTCCTCACACCCCCCCTTAAAACAAGTGAACGAAGGCAAGAGGAATGAAGACAAGTGCTCCTTTCTCCAGCCACTGAGAACGCTGAAGCTGTCGTTTAGTTACAGGACAGGATTAGATGGTTAAGCTTAAATCCACTGTGTAAATGATTAAATGAAAGTATCTCAGAACAGCATTCAGTGGCTGGGGAAGCTGAAGTCTACTTCATTACAGCTTTACCAGATCTAAAGTCTTGCCTATGTTAGATAGTTCTTATCCAAGTTATGGTTGTGCGTGTAACCAAGAGGAGTGTGAAGTTAGAGGTATGTTTTTGTGTTGTGCTTGTATCAGGGATGTCTGCTATATAATACAGCTTCAGTAATGTCAGTAGCACGTTAAGCAAATTTTAAAAGCGCGTGAAAGTAGGACTCATCACGAAAGCTGGTGCACTTATACTAGATTTCAAATTTCCTATGAACAGTCAGATCAATTGGGTTTTATTCAAACATATAAACAATATAAAAACCTCATTATATCTGATCATGTCCTAGCACAACACTGAATATCATCCTGAATGGCTGTCATTCTCTAGACATGTTGCTGAAGGAAGTCTTGGGCAAGGAGTTCTCACTTAGAAGTGTGGCCATTTAATAACATTTCTAAAGAAGTGCAAAATTCAAGTATGTTAAAAAAGTCTTTTCCCCTTTAAATCAATCTTCTCTAACTGGTATTGTCTGGCAATGTTAAAAATCAATTTGCTAATTGAAGTCGCTATGATCCCAATGTTCAATACATTTAATAATTCACTAGGTCTCAGGTGTAACGTAGCGGATGTCAATTCAAATGCTTGAATAAAGAACTTGACAAATTACATAAAAAGGATTATTACTAGATTTAGCTTGACAAGAGAGTCAAGCCAACTGAAAACTTAAAAGTTATATTGTAATATAAGTATATGTTAATAATTCATTACTTTCTTCACAAAGATATTTATACAGATTTGAGACCTATGATGCAAGAACAACATTGTTCATATGTGTAACAGAAGGGAAAACCAGCTTTCTTGTATGGTCGCAAGTATCCTTTCACATGACATTTTTAAATACAAAAAGAAACACTACTTCATGGATTCTTAAATACACTGTAGATTAGCCCCACCAGTCACCACTACCAGCATTCAAGTGCAAACCTCCACTCTGAGCAGAGCCATAATTTTCTTATTCTATTTCAAAAATACAGGCAAGCTCCACTGATTTAACTGACAGTTTTACTTACGCAGTCTATGGTACTTCAGTTACTGACAGCTGCTGCTTAAATAATTCTTCGAATATGATGAACAACATGCAGTTTCACACTTGCCTGCTACTGCTGTCCAGTCAAACTATGTTGAGAAGAGGGGAACAATTCTAATTCCCCTTTACTCACTCCAGAGGATAAAAATCTCAAACTATAAAATCCAAATCGAATTTAATTTTGTAAACTCTTACGACATTTATTTAAAGAGGAAAAATACCCATAATTGTTAGCCTTGCCATAATCCCAAACACACATGAGGAAAAACAAGATTATCTGTTAACTCAGAACTTAGATCTGATGCACATATTCACGAAGAAAATCTGTACAAGTCTTTCAGACGGTCACGCCAACACTTAGAAAAGCAGGTCCCTATGGTTAGGTATTTTAACGCATATTCAAGCATCTAAATGATTATTGAAAGGTACTTGAGCAGCTCTTAATTATTTCAGCTGTAGACATTAGATATGCAACACTCCTTGAAGCCGTATGTTTTTCTTCAAACATATGAATCTACCGGTGCCAAAACATAAGCTTCTGTTTGTTTCAACAACCAAGTTGGAAAAGAATTCTTTATACAAATGCTGAATTTTAAGGGCTGCTCTGTGAAATTTAAGTTTTCCTACATGCACTGGATAGAAATTGTGCCGGTTTTATGACAGCTTTTAAGCCTGTAAAAAATGAATCTCAGATAGCAATCCTTTGCTCTGGGTTTTTACTTTCAAACCTGAGTATCAAGGGGATTTGGATTTCAACAAATTTTACATAATTTTATATTAAATAAGTACTAAATAAATACTGCTACAATTAATTTATATTTGTTACTCTGAAATTTGGAAAAAGGGATTTTTTAAAACTTTTAATAGCAGATTAAAGATAGTAAAATAGAGTTGAGTCCCATTCAGATTTCACTTCATGGATCCACTGCTAGAAACACTGAAGCACCTAGTGATATAGAAGCTGCTGGATGCCAGCTAACAGCAAAGAGATTATTGTCTTCACCTTTTATCTAGAGGACACAGACTGTAAGGGAAAAAACCAGAAGTGCACATGGACAGCTTCCCAGATCATGTACACATACTTAGTCATCAACCAACTACCATGTTCCATCTGCTCTATAGAAAACATCTGACCTGCAGCCACTGTGGTTAGGAGTTAAATTCCCTGCAGGTCCAACACAGATTATCAATCTGTATTAACACTAATGTGTTAATAATAATGATAATAATAATAATAAAGCAACACAGGACATGGATGAAGAGGAATTCCCCACCTGCAGGGAAATGTACCAGCACATCAATCACCTTTACTTACAAGCTATAAAAACCTGGTTCTTTTTGAAATCTCTCCTCTTCCATACCTATTCAAACCCTGTTTCGAACAACATCATGCCCAGTCTGTCTGGAAGAATACACCCCAATACAGCAACTACATACCAGTATGTACTGGTAAAGCAATACCAGTATGTACTGGTAAAGCAATTAGAGGTGCAAAAAGGCACGTGAAAAAACTAGTATGAGTGGAAGACCAGACCTTAAACCCTGAAGAAATTGCATTCAATTTTTCACAATAAATAATACTTATTAGAGAAAATCTAAAGCTTTCTGTGTCAAAGCATCAGCACAAGCAATTGTGAACCAGAATCTGAAACTCCTAAACTGAAAGCAAAATAAGACTTAAGGAAAACAAGTTTACCTGTTGTAAAGAACTACAGAACACAACAGATAAACTAACATGGCAGGGACATAATCAAAACCAAAATCACAAGGTACAAAAACCACAGTACTTCTCCATCGTTTTGGATTTGTGTTAGTCCAAGATGACTTTGTCTCCTTGTAGTTCATAATTCCGAAAGACTTCTCTTAACCAAATAGGAATGGTATCAATTTCTACGCATTGAGGAACTGGAGGTTCACTGTTACTCAAGTTGTACTTATTTTTGTTTAAGAAAACAGATGTCAAGTATCTTTTTTCTAAGTGTTAAAGAATTACCAAAACAGAAACTCATCAATTCCCCATTATTACAGTATTTTACAGAAGAATTTGAGTGTACTCGGAATGCTCTGCTTCTGCATATTTCCCCTCAGAAATGGCAGCACATACTCTGGAAAGCTAACCTACGTCTGACTACAGGCAATACAGTGGTCACAAGAGGAGGCAACAGACAAACTGAAAGTTTCATCTATCTCATCTGTTATTTTAGGAAAAAGATGATGAACACCCTTTACAAATCTAAATCAACCTGATTACTGCATGTACTTCTGGTATAACAGAGGCTCTAGCTTTTTTGAACCCATAAAGAAGAAAAATTTTCAAGCATTTCAGCCAGTTCCTGATGTTAAGCCAGTCCATTTCCTTCCCTTGATACCATCTCAACACTTCCCCTATAGAAACAGATCACTAAATCACTGCCTCCAGGTCAGTAAGGAAAGGGCAGGTCCAGGACGGAAGTGCTGAAAAGTGGACTACAGAACAGCACAATCTGCTCAGTACTCGCAGCCACAAAATGAAAGACCTGATCTAGCAAAAATTTGATGTGATAGGGTAATTAATTAACCACAGATAATCTTCAGAAAATAAATCTGGGAATAGCACACTTCATAACAGTAAACATTAACTCACAAACCTTCCAGTCTTTTCAATTTGGTGCTGCATCTAGAGAGTACAACTGTCACTGGAATAACACAATCTCTTCATAAAGATGGGGCAATTAAAGGAAATAAAAATTACACACATAACTGGCTGTAAAAATAAACATTTATCATATTCTGACAACAGAAGTTTTACTTATCTTCACAGCCATGTTGAATTGCTGCCGGTTTCCTTTTCTGTTCTTTCCATTTTGCGTTTCTGAGCATAGTCTATGAGGATTGACAGGAAAACTATTTCTCCCACACTGAATAAAATTTTCAGCAAGCTGCAAGTCTTGCAAACCAGTAATGGGACAATTTTCCAGTGTTTGTGCAGATACAGTTCCTTTCTTAAAAAAAAGATTCAACTCCAAATTCCTTCAATGCAGAGATGCTATCCCCTATGCAACTTAAAAATTTATGAAGAATTTATGGTTTAAACAACTTTTAATCTTTTATTCCACTTATCCTACTTATAACAAAAATGTCATCAAGTCTCTTATTTTAGAGACGTCCGGCTTTGGATAAAACTTTTGTAACTTACAGAAACTAAGTCCCATCTGATTGCAAAGGCTCAGACAGGAGACACTATGCTTAAGTTCTCCATCCAGTTAAGCATTGGTGATGCAATGAAGTGTAGTCCTCTAGGGAAAAAAATACAGATGCAGAAACCCAAACTGGATTAAATATATAAATGTTAAAATTCAATACAGACAAAAAGAATCCATTATTATTTGAAGCTCCGCAACTACCAGTTACAGATATCTGAAAGGACTCTGGGTACCAAAGAACATACACAGAGAAATTATGCAAGAGAAGACTCAGCCCCTAACACCAAGAACGCATTTGCAAAAGAAGCTGAATGTCATCTCTGCAACAGTATGGAAAGAGGGAGAGAGCAGGAAACAACAGAAAAAAAACAGATCAGCTCCATCCTGACTGGCATACGGGGAGTTAGAGCCAATAACATAAAGGTATTTGTCAAAGGTATTTTAAACTAGACAGTAACCAGAAGGATATGGCATATGGAAGGATATGCTAGGCACCAGTATAGGCTAGGGGTGGACCTGCTGGAAAGCAGTTCTGAGGAGAAGGATCTGGGGGTCCTGGTAGATAGCAAATTATCCATGAGCCAGCAATGTGCCCTTGTTGCCAGGAAGGCCAACGGAATCCTGGGCTGCATAGGGAAGAGCATGGCCAGTAGGTCCAGGGAGGTCACTTTCCCCCTTTACTCGGCACTGGTAAGGCCACAACTGGAATACTGTGTCCAGTTCTGGGCTCCCCAGCTCAAGCGGGACAGGGAACTACTGGAGAGAGTCCAGCGTAGGGCAACAAAGACGACTGGGGGATTGGAGCACCTCCCTTATGAGGAAAGGCTGAGAGAGCTGGGACTCTTTAGCCTGGAGAAGAGAAGGCTGAGGGGAGACCTTATTCTTGATTGTACGTATCTAAAGGCCGGGTTGAAGGAGGATGGAGGCAGACTCTTTTCAGTGGTTCCCAGCGACAGGACGAGGGGCAACGGGCACAAGCTGGAACACAGGAAGTTCCATTCAAATGTAAGAAAAAACTTCTTTACGGTGAGGGTGACAGAGCACTGGCACAGGCTGCCCAGGGAGGTTGTGGAGTCCCCTTCCCTGGAGATTTTCAAGACCCGCCTGGATGCAGTCCTGAGTGATGTGCTCTAGGCATTCCTGCGTCAGCAGGGGAGTTGGACTAGGTGATCTCTAGAGGTCCCTTCCAACTCTGAAAATTCTGTGACTCTGTGATACAACAATTAACTTTGTGCTAAGACAGAACTTTGAGATGTTGAGCTCTTGCTACTCCTTTCCAACTGCAGAGTCTGCAAATATTCAACATCATAGGAAAAAATTACATCTTCAGAATTGATAATTCCAGAATATTAATTCCAGTAAATATACTTTTAATCATTCATATGCAGAAAGCTTAGTTTTACTTTATAAAATGGAATCAGTTACTTCAGAAGCATGTTTCTTCTGCAAGTATCTTCCTTAAAGGGCACGCAGATGAAAACTTTACTGTAGACTGAAAAGCCAATGGTAGTACATAACCTTGCAGGGCATTTCAAGCAACAATACGAAATACACTCAGTTGCTAGCAGCAGCAAATTTTCAGTCCTAGTTCAAAAAAATCAAGTTTTAAGGGTTTGTGGGTTTTTTTAAGTGGCTATATGCACTTTCAGTTGCTTACCTTTAAATTTGATGTCAAGACCACTAAATTCCAATTCAACTCCTTGAAGTGCTTCTCCTAGGGTTTCATGGTAATGGCCGATGCTTTTCTTTGATCCCACACAGAAAGGAAGAGAGAAGTATTTGTACGTTTCTTGGCGATTGTGGTAGGGTCCTACTGTATTCATCCATAAAACAACTTCCTCTTTATCTCGGTACTGAAAGATAAAGTTATTGAGTTAGATGAGAAGCCCAGCAGCATAAAAATATTCAAGAAACTCTCTCATTCATATTAACTAGCAAGGCAGGATTGTTCAACCACAGGCAACAGTTACATTTAAAGACAGCCAAGTATTTTTGTCTTTTGAGTTGCAGGGATTCTAGGACAAGATTTTCAGCCTGCTTTCCTACAAAAAAAAGCTTAGTTCATCATACAGTTTCTTAGAGCCTATCACTGCAGTATCACAAGAGGGGGATTCATACAAATTTAACAGAAAGCAGAAGATGCAGAGAGCAGATGTCTCAAAAATAAATAAGCTTTTACAAATTTTGCGGGAACGTGCATCAGTTAAAAGCAAATCTCACCTTATCTCCACTGAAAGGAAATACCAGGCTAACGTCTTGTTAAACAAGATCCTAGCAAATAACTCAGGAAATCTACCTATGGTGACAGCTATACAGTATTTTCCTAAAATGCAACTCCTTTTCATTTTTGTAATGGTATAAATTACATTCAAAATTCCCAGAAGAGCGCAACGCCTCACAGGAAGCACTAAAATTAAAATGTGGCATACCTACAGTAGCCAAGAGACAAAAAAAGTCAGACAGAAGGACTGTATTTTGATGCATTTCCAACATTCTCACAGTGAAAAAACAGAACAGCAAGGAGCCTGGTGGCTGCCATAAAGTTATTTCTGGGAACATCCACCCTTCACTTTCCACAGCCACTGTTAGCCAGGAAAACTTATTTCTTGGCTGGGATCCAGTAGTTTTTTTCAAGCCATTACAACTTTTCAACAACCAAAAAGTCCTTAAAGCCATTCATCTATCAGTATTCAAATACTGCGTGAATTCAGGAGAACTAAGTGATTTGAAATCATTACTTGCACTATATCTGAGTGCGTCTGGATGAGTTATCTGGTTTACTGCTTACTATAAAGCCTCTCACCCAACACAACTTCTTCACCTACTATCATTTCAACAGATTAGGAGGGACAGTGATCTAACCTTTAAGGCAGAAAAAAACCCTGCTTATAACTGTACACACCTGCAAGCACAATCACCACATAGATCCTGATTCTTTTTAAATTACGGAAGAATAAAGTACTATTTTAAGACCAATACACAAACACAGAACACAGTGGAGAGGAAAAGGAAGTCAAATGTTAATTAGCTGTAACTATTTCATAGCGTGCAGCTGAAATACTGAATACAGTTCTGCATCTCCCTTTTTAACAAATGAACAAAGGTTCTACAACTCCATTTACTCTGAATAACCACAGTCACACTGACAGGTTAACTCAGAAATAATTAGCTACATGTGGAATGCAATAAAGTCTTCAGATGAGGTGTTTAGAAGTTAAACTCAAGGATTTAAACAAACATGCTTTGGGAAATAATTTAATCCCTTTATACAAATACACCATCTCAATTAAAACCCTCATCATTTTTGTTTACAAAGATGCACAAGGGTCATTCCAGCCTCTAATGTAAGCGATCTCCACCAAGAAACTTTAAGTATCTTACTAATTTCAGTCGGAGCTGCAGAGACCAAACAATCAGTTTCACAAACCTGCCCGTTTGCAGAGCACACACTTTGGAACATTTCTGACAGGTAAAGAATGTCAGTGAAGGAGCAAAGAAAGAGTAAACAACACAGCAAGAGAAAGCAGACATTCCTCCTCTCCGCCAGAAACCAAAAAGGTTATACCAGCGCAACACAGTTGTCCAACTTCAAAGAAAGCTGGGAAAGAAGGAAGAAAGAAAAATCACAGTTCCAGCCCCCTCAGCAGCAGAAACAGTGGAATCTGCACTACGACACTGCCTGTAGCTCTTGCTGGTGTAGCAAGGGACAAGTTGGTCCATATCTCTTTCTAGTCTGTTATGCCTAGCACGTCTTCCGTTTCTTCCTCTAACAGCTGCAGAACATATTTTCAGCCCTTTCTCAAAATGGTCCTAACTTGTCAAGAGCCCACTTTAGCATTACTCCTTGTAATGCAACAGCTTACGTGTGAACCAAGCTATGTCTCTGTTCAGCCTTCAGTAACAGAATACGACAACATCCTTAGGTCTGTGAATTTATCTTTCACAGTGCCCAAATAAAGAAAGCGTTGACCACCACTTTACTTAGCTTCTTGCTTCTGACCTTCTTCACACTGAGTTGGGACATCTGCATTTTTGGAACTATAGCAAATCACCTTCAAGTGACAAAACCCAACTTCTTAAGAACGTATTATTCAAAATCTTATTACATTTTCTGATCTAATAATGTAACTACATTGTAATGACAATATCTACAATAACAAATTCAGTCATTGCTTGTCTCTTATCCGCATGACGCTTAGCCCTCCTTCAGGGCCTACAAATTTTTCCCACAATGACTCCAAGATGCCATCAGTCTGCTCTGGAGAGAAAAGGGACCAAATCAAACATAAGCAAAGAATTCAGTCTACTTTTATCACTTCCTCCTCTCTCACAACCATCCCAGAACAACACAAGAGAAATCTGTTCAGGGCTGCTACATAAATGAACATGGCACCTCAGCCATCCCAGGCTACACCTCACTCACGATCAGCAAGTCCCTAGTCACAGCAATTTGCAATCCATCAGGTGCTCCCAGTGCCCTCCCAAAATTAAGAGGGCTGGACTAAGAAACCCAGCGTAAGCAACTTCAGCCTGAATTTGGGGGTGGGGGTATTTAGCAGAAACTCAGATTTTCTTCTCCCTACGTTTGTTGGGTTTTGCTCATTCTCAGTCATAAAGATGAGCTTTCCTGTTTAAATATGTTTCCCTGCCATGACATATCTCAACCTTATAATCTTAATTTGGTGGCAAGAACTCAGCGCTATCAAAGAGTTCAAGTTTATGGTGGTTTGGGTTTTTTGGTGGTTTTGTTTGTTTGTTTGTTTTGGTTTTTTTTTCTTTTTCATTACTGTCATCACAATATCAAAGCATCTACAACAAATAACAGTGTCAACACACTTACAAGAAAACAATTATTATTTAGGTAAGACAGAGAACTAGGGTATATTCTGTCACCTCTGAGGACTTTTAGGTTCAGGGAAGGCTAATGTGCAACACACCTTCCAGCAAAAACGTCACACTAGGAGAGAGAGAACATAGAATAAGTTGCTAAAGAAAGCCACAGCACTCAGGTACGCTGTATCAGTACCAGTCAAATTTTGGTCAGCACATTCATTGTCAGTCTTGCAGTAGTTTCAAGCACTCTCATACTCCTTTATATCTTCTTTCAGCATATGTGGAGTCTCCTGCAAACTGTGGGGAACTTAGAGCCATAGAAAAGTTCGGCTCCATAGCACCACCTTTCATTCTTGGCAGAAAGGACATATTGAAGAAACTAATCTCATTTCATCAGGAAGTGATCAGCCTTAGACACACTGGACAAAATCACAAAACAGAATTCTTATTTTTACTGTTCTGATATTGGCTGACGAGCAACTGTTCAACTGTGTACCCTCTGAGCTCTGAACGCAACAGAGCAAACAAAAATCCTGTTGCCTTCAGCTAACCTTAGCAGGCAAGTCAGCAATAACTCATAGTCAAAACCAACACAGAACAAGACAGGATGTGAAGAGTCCGAGGGTCTCTTTCAAAAATTGTTATACAGCAATATAAATGTAAGTGTGATAGTTTCCTTATCTTCTGCTACATAATCAGCAAGCAAAATACTATGACTCATTGGGATCCCGCCACATTCCAGAAAACATGAAAAAGTATCAAGAACTCCCTATCAATACAGGTACAGAACAAACAAAAGAGAAAGTCAGCTACACTGTGCAAGAACATCCACGTCACACATCCAACTAGTTAAATTCACCAAGAATACTGTCATCATAAAACATCTAAATCGTTTCTTGCTCTCATTCCACATATGATAAGGGTTCTGAGTCATTGTTTGACCATCACTGCTACAGGATTTTTGGAAAAGAAACACACATATTCCTATTACAGCTGTATCTAAACTATGGAGGCTTGCAACAGGGGCAAGTAGTAATGAAATAAAACGTCAAACGGTAAAATAATTTGAAGTAAAATTAATGATCCGCAGAGTAGACTCCAGATAACTGGAGTCACATAAATCTAATATCTAGAGTTACACTTACGCGTCAGTGCAATTTTATCTTCATCCCTTATGAAAACAAGCGCCAAACGTCTTCCTAACATGAAGAACTTATTTTGCTGTACTGAAGTATTTCTATTTCAGAAATGCTTTTTAGTTCGTCATTCTCTTTCCTGACTTGTTAGCACAGAATTAGATGGTGGAAAGGCAGCTTTTTACATGCCAGAAGACAAACACCAGTGTCCTACTAAGAATACAGTAACTGACAAGGCAAAAAAAGTCAATAAGATGCTGCAATCCCTGGTATATCTCAGCAAGCTCTTCCAGTTTTGGTTCATATGAAGGGACAATATACTGCACATAGCTCAGAGATCCTAATTAAATTCACAGACACAAGTATTTAACAACTTGGTAACGGTGCCAGAATTCACTACTTCCAAGTACGAGAGAAGACTACAAAACACAATTTTAAATACGTTTTACTTACTGTAATTTAAGAAAAATGGAAAAATGTAGTACTCGTTCTGTAAGCATAGCAAGTTTGGCTTTGCATCTTTTTCTGCACTAAGCTTAATAACAGCTCAGTAATTTCAGTAACTATATGGAGTATACAATGATCTGTTTCAACTCTGCAAAACCACAGGGGCAGCCTGGACAAGTCTCAGCATCAACACAAGTTACCTACCATATGCTGGTACAATTTGATTAACACGAGGTAAACCTTCAGAAACTTTTTTCCATAATTGCCACCCAGGTGGCAGAGGACCAATCTGCACCTCAAATGCAATCACGTATCAGCTACAACCCTTGTCACAGCTGGGGACATCTGTTCCAAAGCAGCACAATATGGTCACACTGCCTGTTCAGAGCACTGGGCTAGAGAGACATTGTGCATGTGGAAGCTAACCATCATGTTAAACCCATCTATACCGGCAACAAGGCAACACTACCATTCTAGTCCCCTGCAAAACACTAAACTGGCATGAAGCTTGCACAGTTTGACCTGGCCAAGCGTGGACTTCTTCCGTGACAATACAACTACTGAAAACTCAGGTGTGTGAACCACCTTGAGGCTTAATACAATTTCCATATATCTATATGGTTTAAAAACTATTCAAACATAGCAACACTGAGATGATCTTCAGCACAGTACATGCATCTTTCTTTCCTGTTACTCAACAGAACACTAGTGATGTGGAAAGCAATTTAATGTTCTCTTTGCACAACCGTAGAAATTAGCAAGGTAGCCCTAGAAATAAACTATTTATTCTATAAAACAATTAAAGCTAGACTAAGTCAGTATATGAAAAGCTGCAGAAAAGGATATGAGACCAGCAGATTGCTGACACTCTTTTTTGAACCAAGGAAACACCTCACAAAAAATGTTGGAGGCACAGAGAGGATTACAACTACCAAATCTTATGTACCAAATAAATTCAAATCAAGATAGTTTATTTCAGAAAGTATGCAATTTTAGTCTCCTCAAGTTGAAGCTTGGATTGAGGCTTTCCACAATGCAGTTCCTTGAACACCAGCACATCTTTCAGGGGAAAAAGGACCAATATTATCTGTTAGTGGCAGAGCAAAGCTGCAGAAGCAGGACAGGAAGCAAGAGAGGCAGCAAGTAAGAGTCAACTAGCGAGTAATAACCCAGGCTTCTAGTCCTCAGGATCTTACAGATATCTTATCTATCAAGGACTGTGATAATACTCAATGTTTGCAGCTCACATCCATAGTCTATTAAACTGTGGACTTCACCCTCATCCTCTCCTTCAGAGAGAAATGAAGAGATGTTGCTAGAAATAACGTGCTTTATCTGAACTGCAGGCCTCACCAAAATATGTCTAGAACTGTACTGGCAGCACAGTCTGAAGAACTGTACAAGCAGTCCTTTCACTGGTACACTTCCTAGATGTACACGGCTGCTCAAGCACACCACGTCCTGCTTCTGTGACATTTCTTTCACCTCTTCAAAATGGAACCATGAGAACTTCAAAAAGGAATCAGGTTGCTCGTCTGCATGCAACTTTGTACACGCACTTAAATGTTTTCTACAGTGTTTCTCTAACTGACAATTTACAGATACTGTACAAACTTCCTAATTTTATGTATTAATTTTAAGCAAGCTTTACAGGCTCAGGGTTTTAACATACTTTATCAGGCTAAAAGCCAAACAAAAATGCTTTTCTCAGTCGCTATAAATTAGGAATTTTGCTACGCAGTACAGGCTGAGTTTTATTTATTTTCAATGTTTGTCACGTATTTCCATGCTTACAGAGCACGGCTAATTAAACCGAAAAAACATTAAAATGCTACCTACTCCCTAGACTATTCCCCCACAACAAAACCCCCAGGATATTTCAGAATATTTTTATGGTTTGTCTATTTTATCATCAACTCCAAAAAGTCTAGCAACAGAACATGTGAAAGCAAAGGCCAGGCAGAAGCCCACCAACCCTGCTTCTGCAGGATCAGCATATACTGTGAAAAGGCCACCAATATCTCATCTATACAATTGCTTCCACAAGTAAGAGGCCAACTGTCAAAAAATGCTGCAATTATCAGAATACAGGCAAAAAGCAGGTACATGACACACTCTGAAGCATGAAAATAAGTTAAAGAATCAGCAGATAAGTTTTCAGTTAATCTTTGATAAATTGTTCTGCTGTGGTCTGAAGTTACGGTGCTGCACGGTCTTTTGATAATGGGATTTTTAAATGCTGTGTCAAATCCCAATTTCTCTTCACTAACTATCAGTTTTGAATACCCAAGTCTTTATCTTATAGTTGTATTTATACTGTTCTTCCCCTAAAGAAATGAGACATTTATAACGATTAATTCAAATTTAACATAAAGTATTTAGCTGTTGATCCAATGAAGCTATCCATACCCAATACATCCAGAACCACTAGTACTTCTAGTCCTAGAGCTTCAAGCAGAGTCCTCTCACAATTACCTTTTGTGATATTTGCTTATGCAGTCCTACAGTTATAAAATAAAGGATGTATACAAAACATTAACAGCTGATTTATATTAATATAAAAATACATATTATACCACATTTGTGTATTATTTTATAAATATTGTATACTATCACGTATTATAGCAGCAGTACAGGAATTAAGAAAATTAACCTGCTGACACAGAGCATTAAACACTTAAGTCAGTACTTCTGAATGTTCAGCATGCTCAATACAGATAAGGGGCTGTACATTGGCAGTTAAAAGTAAACTGTGGCAAGATATAACGACACACCTTGACCCAGATACGATCAAGTGCTTGGGCACAAGAAGCTGCACACTAAAGTATTAATAAGGAAATAGCAACACATAATGGTGTGTATTCCTACCAACACAAGTCAAGTCTTAAAGTTTGTGAAAATTTACATTTTGAAATTACGAAGTCCTGAGTCAGTGTACTATTATTTCCCCTCTACTTCCCCAAAAGTGAGCAGAGCCTCCAAAATGTAATAAAGCACTTTGGCCATAGAAGCATTAATCTTCCAACTGCAATCATATTCAAAACTGAAATTCATTAAAATGCAGTATTTAAGGAACATTTCCTTCAGGTTCTTAATCTCAAAATCAGTGTACCGCTACAAAACCCTGTTCATGTTTCATTCACGCTATTAATGCTTTCACTCTAATCTCCTGTACAATATTAAAGTATCAAAATAGCTAAGCAAGGAGACAGCCTTCCAAAAAAAGGCAACTGTCTTCCTGCATCAACTATTCCTAATCTATCATGTGACATTACTAAACTAGACACCATGTGAACGAGAATACTAAACCAAGAGACAGAGTTATAATCTTGAAGAGTTGAGTAATTTAGATGAAAAAATGACAAGTCTTCAAAAAGAATTTTTGATTTCCATTGGTAATTGTTTAAGTAATTATTCAGAAGACCTAAAAAACATCAGAATTCACTTTTGAAGTGAAAAAATAAATTCAATGACAGCTTTATGAAATCCTTTTTTCCCCAGAAGACTACCAATATTAAATGAATGAAGAATCCCTTGAGTCACACAGCCTTTAAAATAAACACAGTGCTATGCTGAAAATCATCTCACCTCAGCAGAAACCTAACCCTAAAACACAGGTTCAGCAACAAAACTGGGACCTAAGCTAGTTCAAAGAATATCTGCTCCTTGAAAGTACTCAGTATTAGCTTTTCTGTCATTAACTACAACACTGATAAATCCCATTAGCTTTTAAAAAAATAAAGACAATCCTAAAGAGTTTTCAAGTCTCATGGAATTAGGCAATTAATTAACTATTGCTTATACAATGACTATCAATGCTATTTATCTGTTTTATTAAAAACACTTATTAAGCCTACCATACCACACCCAGAGAAAGCTACGTTAAGAAACTGCAGGAGCGTTCACCAGCCAGGCTGCTCAAGAGCACAGGGGTTCTGACAGACAGACACTGTGTTTAATCACAGCCACACTCTAATCTCCCCTGCTTGGGAGGAAACACGGAAGGCATTCAGCAAAGCCTCGTTCCAAAATCATATCTCAGCCCATGGCACAGAGTTCCACCCTCCCGGAGTGGGAAACAACATTCCGAGGCAAAACCAGAAAGCGATGAAGCACTGGTACTTACTTCCTAGAGTCTTCCGGGTGATACTGTGAGCGCTTTAGAAAAACCACCCTCGCACCAACAGGTGAGCGCTCAAGTCAGCAGTATTTTACACATCCATTTTCCTTAGGGATCCACGTCAGTGTTCCAAGCCCGACAGCGCCCTACCCCGCTCCCACTCCTCGGCCTAGACCCACGCTACGCCCCCCTCTGCCAGAGGCGAGCTGTCCCACGGCAGAGCCTTCCCACAGGGCTGTCACCGCGCAGGCGGCGCGGAACCGCGCTCCGGCTTGGACTTTTGTTCTGCAAACGCAAACATCCTCCCGGAAGAACCGGCTGCTCCCGCAGAGCGCAAGGCAAACAGCGAGGCAGCCCTCGTTAAACAAGGCCCGCGTACCTCCCGAGGCTTTTATCTGCTCCAGGAAAAGGCGGGAGGCAGGGCAGCCAGCTCGGCGCTGCAGCGCCCGGCTGCCACACGGATGTCCAAACCGGATCAGAAAACTCCGGCGGCCCTTCCCCGAGCACCCGAGCGTCCCGCTCGCACCGAATTCCAGGGAACAGGGCCCGGTCCCGCATAAACTCGGCCCGCGCCGTCAAAATCGCCCGAGCAGCGGAGAAGACGCGAAGGAAGCCCCGCCGGGCGGGAGCCACCCGCTCGCCGCCAGGGCCGCCGCGCCCGCTCCCCCCCGTCGCAGGCCGCGGCCCGTCACTCCTCGCTCCGCCCCGCCCGCCCGCGCTCTCCGGGCCGCCGCCGCCGCCCCTCGGCGGCGGCAGCAGCAGCAGGGCCCGCGGCCGGGGAGGGCCGGGGCGGCGGCCCGAGCGCCGCGGCGCCCCCAGGGGAGGCCGGGACCCGCCTCACCGTGTGCTCGTGCTCGTCGGCGCGGGCGCGCAGCGGCAGGCACAGGAGAAGGAGGAGGAGCAGCGCGGCGGCCGCGCAAAGCTGCAGCCCGGGCGCCGCCATCTCGGGCCTCGGCGTCCCCGCGCACGCAGCAGGCCCCGCCGCGGAGCCGGCCCGCGCCCCGCCGCCAACGCCGACCTGCGACGCCACTTCCGCTCCGCCCGGCCACGTCATCCGGCCGCACGCCGGAAGCGCGCCACCTACGGCGGCCGCCAGGAGCCAAGGACAGCGCCGCGCCGGGCCCCGCTGAGGGGGCAGGTCGGTGCCTGCGGGCGGAACGGGGGCCGCGGAAACAAAGGGAGGGCAGTCGGGACACGAAACGCCCAGGCACCGCGGGCGTTTAAGACACTATGGCCTGCAGCACGAGCGTGTTGAAGCTCAGCTATTGTTTAATTGTTGGAATTGTTTTACAGTTGATAAAATCATATGGATCAATGAAAGAATCTAAAATTATTTGAGAACAATGTGATGCACGGCTGTGTGCAGGCTCCCTTGAAAATAATAACCGGTACAAGGGGCACAGGCTCGCGAAGGCTGAAGTGCCACAAGCCGCACCCGCCCGCGGGGCAGGCACGGAGGGGACAGAGCTGCAGCCGAAGGCCAGGGAGGTCTGTGTTCTGTCAGCGCTGGCTGAGGTGAAGCCTGCAAACCCCTGCGTGAAGGCGGAACTCTCTCAAGGTACAAGTCCAAAGGAAAAAAAAAAAACCAAACCAAACAAAAACCCCCAAGCCAAAAAGTTCACGGTATTAAGCGTTCATTGATCAGACAGTTTTTAAACTGAAAAAATACAGAAACAATTTTCAGAGGCTATCAGGCATAATATTTAAAAAAAAATAAAATAGGGGCTACACTATCTTCTCAAATATTGCACAAGCCAACAAGTACATAGGCAGAGGGTGAAGGACATGAGCTGAATGCAGGAGTTGCTCCCTGCTGTTACAGGCCATCCACGCTTTGTACAAAAGATACAAAAACAGATGTCCCTGTTCACCACTGACCACCATACCCATACTAAAAGCTTTTCCTCTTGTGGTCTTACGCATTCAGTCTACCTTCCCTCAACATATTTTAGCAAGCTACATTTATATGAAGCCTTTTCCAGATAGTACATTCGCAGTCTCCTGCCTATTTCAGTAGAAGCATGGTCTCTGTAGAGATACTTGTCAAACCCCATTCAAAACCCCTGTTTATATTAAAAAAAAACCCAAACCCACAAACAAACAAAAAAACCCCACAATGAGACAGCTTTGATAACACCATATGTTTCTTTCCAGTCGTTGCATCTCAGTCCAAACCAGAGTGGCTTACCCTTGGGAGACAGAGAGAGGAGGCTTTAGCATCTTCAGTTTATTCAGTACTTAAGTCTCTCAGTCAACAACAGGGCCAGGCAGAGCCATCTGCTGCAGCAGGTTTTGTGAGGCACGCTGTACAAAGAGCAAATGCTTTCCCCGAGCCAGCCAGGGAAATGCCACCCTACAGGTGGCCAGGCCATTTACTTTTTACCAGCAATTTGATTATCAGTTCAGTCCTTGAGCTCTAATGTTCGACAGAAAAACGCTTCATTCCCACTCTCCCCCCAAGCATATTCTTGAGTAACCAACAATCTGGTTGCATGCAGTTTTCTGCTCCGGTCTCTTCTCAGTTTCTGTTTCAGTGCACTTCTCATCTTGGGTGGGAGCAACACACACCATGTGCCCACCAGCACAACTGGAGTCTACACATACAACGACTCCATACACTGAGCCCTGAGAGGATTAAAGCAACTCAATGAAACCAAACCAACATGGAACACACGTTTTGGCAGCTAAGCCTACAAGAGACAGGAAAGTCATGCCTGCATCCCAGTTATTTACCTGCATTTAACAGTGAAGCCATTTTAGTGCTGTTCCTTTTCTCCTTGATAGGACGATAGTTTTGCTGTGACTGCTGATCAGTGAGATCCCTAACTAACCCAGGAGAAGTCACAAAGAGAAAGTGAGAAGGGAATGCCTGAGACTACAGATGCATCTTCGATTCCCCACCCTTACACAGTGCAGAAGGGGCCTGAACAGAGTGCATTTGTCATGTTACTCAGTCTCACCTGTCCCAGCTCACCTCTCCTCCAAACCAGAGCCCCACTAGCATTTGATGTTGTATAATAAAGCAGGGCAGGCTAAGGAAGTAGCTAAGCTGCAAACAGGAGAAGGACTGAAAGGCTACTTATGAGCTACTTTTCAGCAATTCAGATACAAACCATCTCACTGCAGTACTAGCACTAAAAATCCAGTTCACAGCCATGTTATTAGGATTGTGCAGAGGCAAATGCTCAGATACAGTTCAGATAAACCCCTCCCAAAGAAGACATTTGGCTATGACATGCAAGGGGTGCAGAATTAAAAATTAGCTGGGGAAGACAGATCCCTGGGCTGCTTCAGTCCCAACAGCTTTGAAAGGAAATCTTCTGCATGACACACTTTCATATTTTGCTCTTCCCTTCCTGCCTTGTTACTGCTTTCCCCAACATCCTACATTTCTACCTTATGTTGTGCTGGGCAGATGTGAAAGCAGATGAATTCCTCTTATCATATCACAGCTCCAAGCTCTGGAGCACAGCTGCAGCCAGCACTAAGGAGATGGGGAACTTTTTGAGCAAAACCAGGGAGCTGTGTGCAAACCAAAGCATGTGTGACACCTGAAGACAATCAAGCTGTTGAATTTCGTCTTTTAGTTTATTTCTTTTATCCTTGTTTCCTTCACTTATGCATGCTACCATTTTCCTCATTTCAGCACCAAAACCTCCTTCCCTGCTTCCAGTTTGACTGAACAGTGCTGGGAATTTTGTTCTTTCTAAGAAGAGCACAGGAAGGCAGCTCCCACCTCACCATTCAGCTGGCTACTGTGAACAAAGAGCAAACTGTCAGTGAGAGCCTGTAGTGTCAGAGTTACTGGAGAAGGCACTGAGTTCCTTTAAAAAAGGAAAAAAAAAAAAAAAAAGAAAAATAAAAAGGTCACCTTTGTAGATGTAGGCCTGCAGCACAACACCTGCATCCCCCTGTCATCAAAAGGAGAGGCTATATGAACTGCACTTGGAGTCATACCCTATGAGTTTAATGCATAGAGGATATTTAGGCTTATGCCTATACCCCTGAGAGCAGCAGAGGCTTCTCCACCTTCATTCAGTGGCGGCTGAGTCACAGTTGCCATCTGTCACTCCTGCAGCTCTGCACATTGGTTTTGCCACCCTGCAAGAGAAAGGACCTACAACTCTATCACCTGCTCTCTTACAGATTAAGGGGAGCTTGTATGACCAGACAGAAGCTTTACACGTCCTACCTGTATGTGAGGGATCACCTAATACAGATGTATCTATGTCTCTCTCAGGGCTGGGAGAGGGGGAATGGCTTAAAAACCGAGTAGGTAATGATGCTTATTTCTCTACCCTGAATATTATCTTGCAGAATTCCCATCTGTGTCACTCATGGACAACCAGAGCCCTATACTTGTCCCCCAAGGACCAGGATATGCACAGAAGATTGCAAGGCTTGGAAGGAAAAAAAAAAACCCAACCAAACCCAAAAAAACAAAACACCTCACTTCCCATCATTCGAGTCCCTTGAGATGAGGAATCAAAATTAATTTCTGCTTTACATGCTTTCTACAGTTGGAATGCAGAGAGCCAAAGCAGGAAATTCTCCTTAAGTGTGTAAGCCCTCGGGCAGAAAAAAGGCTGGACACAGCTGTTACAGATTCACATCGACAGAAAGGAAGAGTAGAGGAAGCACAGTCCAGTCCCCAGGCTGCCTGTTTCCACTGCAGCAGGCTAACTACACAGCTGGTATTTGTGAGGTGTGTGCATTTATAATTGGAAACTTGCTATACTATTCCAGAGCATGAAGTGAAATGCCTTCACATTGCTTCTACAATGAACACATGTAAGAGATACAGAACATAGCATTGCTGCCAATTCCTTCCTCTCATTTGAGAGGTCAGTCATGTCATTTCAAGTAACAACATACCCACTCCCTCTCCCCAAAAAAGGTTTAAGTACAGTTGTTCTGTGATACAGCAGGTCCCTTACCAGTTGCCTTGGGAATTTTCCTGGTAAATGCAGCATGCACAACACCTTGTTAATGTCTGTCCTCTTCAGGGAGGGAAGGGGAAGGGGAAGGGGAAAGGTGTTTTCAAGGCTGTATGCAAAATGCATTCTTGAATAAAGACAACTTCTCATCCTCCAATGGTTTAATGATTGGTGGAGGGAGATTCTACACCTTCTGAAAGGTCACTATGTCCGTACCCAAAAATGTAACACCAAACAGCAGTACATTCACCTGCTCCTGCTGTAATAAGCATTCTTCAAAGTCTTCGAATTAATTATTTTCTTTACTTTTTCAAGCATGTTTTCCAGTCAAGCCCTTGTAAGTTGTACTGAGGGTTTTGGTAACAATGCTTATCAGGATTTAGTTTCTAAAAGGACATATGTTCTTTCTTGGTCAAAGGGAAATTTCACGTTCAGGGCTGCCAAGACACACATCAGCGTTCTCCTTCCCAACCATGATACTTTGTCTTGAAGTCCCAAAGCACCAAAATTCTTCCAAGCAAAAAAGTTATAGAAGGCCAAGAATTCTCAGTGTAAATCATGGGAAAAGTCACCAGAGCTTTAGGGAGGAGGAAGTGGAAGAAAACATTTGGCTCCCGCTTATAAATAATTTAAGACAAACCAAAAATATCTGTACAAACACACATACAAACAGAAAAATCCCATATTCCACAGATGTTGAGAGATTCAGCGACCTCTTGGGGGCACAGGTGGAGGATAAAAGCCTTCACAGCTTACAGGCCTATAAAAACACAGAGAATACAAATGCGTTTAAAAGAACAGTAGAGAATAGGGTTCTGGAACATGCATTGCATGCAATAACATCATATCTAAGAATACTGTATAAGCAATAGTCACACAAGAAGAAAAACAGGCTATCAGTGATTCAGCAACAGATGCCAAGGTGCCAGAGCCCTGTTCCTGTCCAAGTTCTTTCTTCTGCTCTTCAGCTGCAGTAATTCTACTATTACTGGAAAGGGATGCTATAATGCTTGGTTGGAGTAAAACTTTGATAGTATAGTAGCTTTCTCCTGAAAATTAGATGAAGAGCAATAGGAAGAGATCAAAAGATTCAAAATATTTATTTCGAACTAAGTACAGATAAATTCCAGCTATATTCTTGCCAGAGCCAAGCCAACATACAGAACCTTACTGCACCCACATATTAGTAATTACTATTTTAATAGTTGGAGAATTTTATCAGCATCTGGACTTAGATAAGCCTCTGGGGCCTGGACTTCATAGACTCGCACTGGCTGGACTAAAGGAATGTTTACAAGTTACTTAAGTTTGTGGTGGTCTGATCAAATCAAGGCAAAACCTCTCAACACCTTTTATAAAACCAGTGCAGTTCTTACTTTGAGGCAAATCATACATGTAAACAAGTGTGCTTTGGAGAGATCTGAAATTTATAAAAAGAAAAAAAGTCCAAGGGAATTCCCTCTGCACTACACTTTGTACGTTCCAAGAGGATCTTTTGGGCAGACCAGGTACTAAATCTGCCAGGGGCAGGATGCTACTCCACCTGAGTCAGTCTTACTATGGCAAGTGTTGAGTGATTCAGTAGTGCTGCCCCTTGCAGTGTGTGAACCACATTAACAGCATTGCAATAGGCACATTACCAACCAGGAAACCAATTCCACCACGTATTACAGATGAGAAACAATGATCTTACAATTCCTAACAGTGTGTGTTTATAGATAATAGTCTGGTAGATTTTGTTGAAAGACACATTCGCTTCCTGCCTTGCTTTCTGCTCGAGGCTTCCATATTGATTCACTGAAAGGTCATTTTTGAGCTGCATTTTAGCTTTACCTGCTTGCACCTCGAGGAGGCACTCTGGGAGGCCTTTCTGGGAAAGGCAGCCTCTCTGCTTGGTGGGCAACTGGGCTGCGGCTTCTAGTTGTTTCTGGGACTTCGTTGTCCTACAAAATGAAAAAAAGAGGTTACAGACCAGCAGAATTTGGTTCTTGTTAGCTTCACAATAGAAGTGGCTACGTTTTGCCATTTCTGCAAATGCAATGACATCCCTGAGCTCCTTTTCTTTTGCATGAAAACAAAGCCATGTACTTAAGAACAGTGGACTGGTATATAGCAGAGGTGAGAGCTTACCTCACTGTCCCCTTCCATCCCACTGCTGACACTCAATATGCTCCGAGTGCTGGAGCGGTTACTTGCACTACCTGGAGTGAGTAAGCAAGAGAAAACAAATTAATTATTAAATTCTGGTGATTTAACTGCAAATCACTAACTCAAGACTCCTTCTAACCTCATGCTTACCTCTTGCATGCATCATTTAATGCTTGTTTACATTGCTTTATTTCCACTGTTATTTTTCACATGCTCGGGATCGAAAAAACGAAATTTCATACAACACAGACCATAGGGCCAAACCACTCAGTTTTGCTTTCTTTCTAGAAGATTTCTGCCCTATCTAGGTCCAAGCTTTTACTTAAATAGTCCCAACTGTAATCTAACTGAAAGGATCCAATGCCAATATCAGCTGGTAAGTCAGGTAAATATTTTCACAAGTGTTACACACCCAACAGTTATGTATATTTAAATTATCGGTCCCCACGTCCTTAACAACTGTGTGGAGGTAGATGGCTCTGAGCACCGTCACACATTCATTCCTGGACTAAGTGACTGCTTGAGAAGTTATTGTTCCCAATAGCTGTCCACCACCTCCTCTCACAATGATCCTTACCCATCACAGGAATGT
Source organism: Burhinus oedicnemus (assembly GCA_008921705.1). Taxonomy (NCBI): domain Eukaryota; kingdom Metazoa; phylum Chordata; class Aves; order Charadriiformes; family Burhinidae; genus Burhinus; species Burhinus oedicnemus. The sequence goes on along the minus strand of VFFE01003732.1, from coordinate 95,797 downwards.
TTCCTAGTCTGTTTCAGAGTTAAAAATTGCAAGTTTGTTCGAACAACCTTCAGCAACCATTTATGCAAACCCATTTAACTTGCACAGACTCAGAGTAGGGAATGTTTTTGCAATCAGTCATGCCATCTATGAATGGGACAGCAACTCACAAACATATGCTACACTGCTATGGCTGGTTTCAGTCATAAATACATAATGTTCTATAGAGCTGTGCAATACTGGAACACTAATGTTCAGAAACCTATACACTGAATTCGCAGCTAGAGAGGTTTTCCCATAAGATGCACTCCCGCCCTAGCCCTAGTGAGGTAACTCTCATTATCAGCTGGTATAAACAGCAGCACTTAAGAGTGCTAAATACTGTGTTAGAGTCCATTCTCACAATCATGCCACGGGAAAGAGAGCCAAGCTGCACACAGTGAACTCTGCAGTCTTGTTCACACTTCTCTCACAACTGTATGCAAGTTACTGGCTCAGTCAGCTGCCTCTGGCACCTTCTCTGGATGTGTGCCAGCTATATCTCGCCAAGAGCCACAAAAGTAGTAACCTCACTGGGACTCAGTTTTCCTTTCAGAGGACCAAAATGATCCTAATGATTTCTGCAAGAATTGCTCAGTCTGCAGTAACAGCAAGAATGCAGGGATTTAATTTGCACAAATTAAACCTAATAAAAACCAAAGATAACAAAAATGTGCAGAGTGTCCAAGTCACTCAAGAGGTCCCACAGTTACCAATGAAAAATGCTGTCCTTTATCTGCAACAATAGAGGAAAGGGCACATAGAGACTGGTTTCCAGCCTGCAATATAACTATGCCTTTCAGACCAGAAAAGGACACTGCCTGCTGAGAATCACAGCAAGGGAGCATCCTTTTTTGTAAGAAAGCAGCTGCCACTGACTTCAAGAACTGAAGACAGGTGATATGCCTTCCCTGAGAAGGCTCAAGGGAATCTTTCGCTCAGCTTTCAGGTTCTCCTCCTGCAGAGATGCAGCTACAAGATGCCCAAACCACTTGATGCACCTGGAGTTGCTTTTACAGTTTTGAGAACAGCCGGCCTGAGGTATGCAGGCTTTGGGGTGGTGGTGCCAGTACTGGGATTCAGGAATTGTCCCCTGACCTGGCTCCACAGTCAGGCTGGGGAAGTGTTTTCCACCCAACTTTTCTGTAGAGAGGGTGACACTCAGGGTTTGCTTACTTGTTGTGCTGGATGTGCTTTCTGTTTTCCAGTCTCCTCGCTTTAACTCCTTTTTTGGTGGGAAAACATTTTTCCTGGGGGCATATTCATATATTCCACATTCTGGTTTCCCCAAAGTATGATGAGAATGTCGAATGGGTACTGTAATTTCCAAATCTGGAAGGGAAAATGAACAGCTCAGAAGGGTCTCTGCAAATACAGCCTCTGAGCGACAGCTTTGCACTCCAGAACAGAGTTAAACACAATCACGTAAGGGCGATCATAACCGTACATGAATGAATCAAGATTCACTCCACAGATGCGGGCATCCTTTCCTCAGTCTGGAAAATTGAGGAGTATAGCAATTTCCCTATTTTCTAGCCAACAGGCATATGGATGTGAATATTAAGACATCACATAACTACAATACACACAGAGACATTTCTGCCTGACTATTGTTAGCTGCTTCACTACCAGAGAATGTCAGAATCAGAGACTGTTACCTGCACTTTTGTCCTTTTTTTGCTTCTCCATTTGCCTCCTGGTTATGCTGTCTCGTAGCCGTTTCAGATTTTCCTAAAAATCACAAGACATTCTTTTAAGAGCTTCAGATAAAGGAGGATGAGCAGCTTTCTGACAACACCAATATTATATTTCAGCTAACTTTTCAACAAAGCTGTAACAAAGCCTGCTAGACCTGGCTGAAGTCCAAACCATGTCAACAGGTTTTAATCTATTCCCTTCAGAAATCCATGTGTGCGTTTCAGAAGCCAAGTTTTTTTAAGATGTTCATTGTGTATGTTAAGGTCAAGTTCACAGACTTACTGGCAGCTGCAGATAAGCATCCCATTAGGTTAGAACTCCCTCTATTTTCTGTTTCCACTGTGACACTGGCACAGAAACAAGACTCATGTTCAAGTAACTGCGCAGTCCTTTCTGTACTAATGAACAGGTAATTTTGACTGCGGGGACAGGAGGCTGCCACACATCCAGGGTGCGAGGGACAATTCAGAAAGAGTTTAGGATGTTCCCAATGAAGTAAGAAGGGACACCTGGAAATGTAACTGGGAGCAAAGTCTCGTCACCATTGTGTGGCACTATACTGCACCTTACAGTAAGGAAAGGTGGAGAGGAAAAAAAAAAAAAAAGACAACTTTTCCAGCAGGGAAATAGGTACATATGTAAGAGAAGGAAACCCCTGAATAGGTGGAAAAACAGACAGAGCAATTGCTGTACCGTGAGGCAAGATCTGGAGGGAAAACTTTGAAAGCTGCTCATGGGATGGGGCACTGAGCATGTCACCACTACTCTGCTACAGACATCTACTAAAGTAGCACTGCATTCTTTACTGACAGAAGGGATTGCTCTGACTGTTTCTGGGTAGACAGAACCCTTCCAAGTGAGAATCAGGAGGAGAAGAGTCTCGGCTTTGTTCTGACAGCTCCCGAAACAGCATCACACACCGGAGACCAGCACCTCAAGTGTGAGAGCAGACTGCCACAGCATAAACAAAAGGCTCCAAAAGAAGCAGGCAGTGGTTTTAAAGAGGGAGCCCCACTTGAGAACGGAAATTTTAAACTATGACTGCTAGGTCCACCAGTCACTATGTTGCTGCTGCCAGCATAATGATTCCCTCATTCAGCTTTCATTGTGCTTTCACTAATGACTATTGCTAGACCTTGCCCAGCAAAGAACAGGTAGTCATGGAACCAAACACCCAGGGAGGGATCAGACCATCTACAAGACAGGGCTTTAAAGCCAGTATACCACCTGGGACACTGAGTCTTCACAGATCCAAAATGGATGAGAACTGACAAGCTAGATGTTCATCACAGAAGTTCCCTGCCAGCTGGTAGGTGCTAGGTGGCCTCCAGAAAGGTAATTTAGCCAGCTGGATTTGGCCCAATTCCTAGTGTACAGCTCTCCAAAAACTAACAATACAAGACAAACAGATCTGTAAAACAGCTACCTCCTTACTGCTGCATGGGAACAGCCCCTCCATGTCAGGAGAGAACTCTGCTAGCTGGGGGACTGCATTAGTAGTTTTCTTGCTCCAGCCAGGAAAGAAATGTACCCACACTGAACAGCTTGTGACGTACACCTAGAGACACAGCTCTATTTCTTAAACAGTGGAATAAGCCTGTACCTGCTGGAACCGGAATGATTCTGATCTCTTTTTCTGGTTCAGTTGCCACTCCTTAAAATGAAGTACAGCTTCATCAACGGTGAGTATGCCCATTTTCACTTGCTCCTGTAATGTAATCAGCTGCCGTTGACCTGGGGTTTTCATTCCAGCAAATGGATCATATAGGCTTGATTGAGACAGGTCCCTTACAGGCCTGACTATTGTCTCTGAAGAGAGAACACCAAAAATATTATTGAACTTGTGGCATCTGCCCTCCTCACTGAATACAAAGAAACTCAAGCACCCTTGATATATCAGAGATTAAAAAAAAAAAAATAATAATCAATATTACAGACTGAATGGTTCCCTAACCATAAGAGTGTTTTGTCCTTATGCCATCCTGCTATTTGTCAGAGCTAAAAGCCCAGCTGAGAGGTAGCCTTGTACGCAAATACCTCCCAGGGATAATCTCTGTTCTTAAAAACACCACTTAAGTGGACTGCACAAAATGTACATTTTAAAGTGCTCTGCTTCCTCACTGCAAAAATCTCTCTCTTCAGCAATCCACAAAACAGAGCTTTCACCTTGGCAGTCACAAAGCTGGACTCTTCCTAGGTAATCTGCGCAGTGTAACTCCAGAAACAGAAAGGTGAAAATTCACCCTACTGACGCCAGCTCTTTGTAACTCATTTGCAACATAATGAGGAGTTCCCAACACATGAGATAAAAGCTCAGATGTGGTTCCCAGCACTCTGATAGTGCACAGGATAAGGAGTGGAAGAATAAGGGCACAGTTTTGGAAGCACAGAGATCAATGGCAAGCAGTTCACTAAAGGTTAAATTGCAGGAAATAATGATCAACAGGCAGTGACTGTATCCAGAAGATCAAAAGTGGGACATTGACTCCATAAAGTAATACAGGTCACAACATAAAAATGGACTTCAATGATCATTATGATCCTGAATGTGGATAAAATCCATGACAGGGGATATATACAGTATGTGATAAAAGAGTACCCCTCTCACTCTGCAGTTATAAAAAGTTTCCAATGTCACATAAGGTCAGAAAGGTTGGGTCATTCATATAGGACTATCATAGAATCATTTAGGTTGGAAAAGACCTTTAAGATCATCTGGTCCAACCATTGACCCTACTCTACCAGGTCTGCCACTAAACCATGTCTCTAAGCACCACATCTACATGACTTTTAAACACATCTAGGGATGGTGACTCAACCACCTCCCTGGGCAGCCTGTTCCAATGTTTGATAACTCTTTCAGTGAAAATTTTTTTCCTAATGTCCTGTCTAAACCTCCTGTGGTGCAACTTGAACCCATTTCCTCTTGTCCTATCGCTAGTTACTTGGGAGAAGAGACCAGCACCCATCTCACTACAACCTCCTTTTAGGTAGTTGTAGACAGCAATAAGGTCTCCCCTCAACCTTGTCCTCTCCAGACTAAACAATCCTAATTCCTTCAGCCGCTCCTCATAAGACATGTTCTCCAGACCCCTCACCAGCTTTGTTGCCCTTCCCTGGACATGCTCCAGCACCTCAATGTCCCTCCTGTACTGTGGTGCCCAAAACTGAACACAGTACTCAAGCTGCGGCCTCACCAGCACTGAGTACAGGGGCATGATCACTTCCCTACTCCTGCTGGCCACACTATTCTTGATACAGGCCAAGATGCTGTTGGCCTTCTTGGCTACCCGGGCACACTGCTGACTCATGTTCAGCTGGCTGTCCACTAGGAAGGACCCCCAGATCCTTTCCTGCCAGGCAGCTTTCCAGCCACTCCTGCCCAAGCCTGTAGTGTTGCCTGGGGTTGTTGTGACCCAAGTGCAGGACTCGGCACTTGGCCTTGTTAAACCTCATACAATTGGCTTCAGCCCATCGATCCAGTCTGTCCAAGTCTCTCTGCAGAGCCCTCCTACCCTCTAGCAGATCAACACTTCTGCTTAATTTGGTGTCATCTGCAAACTTACTGAGGGTGCACTCAATCCCCTCGTCCAGATCATCAATAAAGATATTAAACAAGGCTGGCCCCCAAACTGAGCCCCGAGGAACACTGCTTGAGACCTGCCACCAACTGGATTTAACACCATTCACCACAACTCTCTGGGCTCGGCCATCCAGCCAGTTTTTAATCCAGCGAAGAGTACACCTGTCCAAGCCATGGGCTGCCAGCTTCTCTAGCAGAATGCTGTGGGAGACTGTGTTGAAGGCCTTACTGAAGTCCAAGTAGACAAGATCCACAGCCTTTCCTTCATCCACCAGGCGGGTTACCTGGTCGTAAAAGGAGATCAGGTTGGACAAGCAGGACCTGCCTTTCATGAACCCATGCTGGCTGGGCCTGATCCCCTGGTTGTACTTCACATGCTGCATGAGTGCACTCAGGATGAACCGTTCCATGATCTTTCCTGGTACAGAGGTCAGGCTGACAGGCCTGTAGTTGCCTGGATCCTCCTTCCAGCCCTTCTTGTAGATTATCCCCAGAGCGTTGTAAACAGACTATTCTGTCACATTTGACACAAATGAAGCTACCTCAGCAGATTTGCTTTTGGATTACTGGAAAGATTTTCAGGGTGAACTTCTGACTTACCTTTCTTAACCCTTCCTCTAGGGACATAGAGATTCTCAGGTCTTTGAGCTTTCTGTGCAAAAACTGTAAAACAAACACTCTTTAGATACTGAAATGCATCTCATGAAGACAGAAATAGCAAGGATGAATATGAGAAGCGTACACTATTCTGCACTGCATCACAGCTTCTGTTACCCTACTAAGTTCATTGAAGAAAACAAGACAAGGAGTAGAACTTCCCTTATACTGACTTCAAAGAATTTAGCTCAGCCACCTCTAAGAGAAAACTGGACATGTCTTCCCCACAGTCCTGTCATGGGGGGAAGGAAAAGTCACTGAAATTACTCTCCCACATGTTACTGTAGTTTTTGATAGAATGTTTGTGAAATATGACCAAGATTTCCAAAACTGCCTAGCAAAGAGGCACAATTTTCTTCAATTTCAATTAAACCCCACCTCAGAGGGAGGTATTGAGGTATAGAATCATGACCTATACAAATGCTATTGAATCAATGATACCATTACAGAGCTTGATTGTGTCCTTATAATATCAGGATCTTTCTTATTTAGTTGGATTTGTTTATGCCATTTGGGGGTAATCTGTTGTCCTGCTGCTTTCATTAAGAGCAAGCTCAGGCCAAGACCTCAGGATACAACATCCCCACATTTTCAGAGTAGGCAGAGGATGAAAAACAGATCTGAAATTGGATCCCAAAGGTAATCCAGCTCTTACAGAGTGAGAAAGACTCTAGAGCCAAATAATCCTGGGGGCTCAGAAACACGTTTTTTTTCTTGGGTTTTATTCGCAACTGGAGGCCATGTCAAGGCCATTCTACAGTTGACTAGTTTACAGTTTAGGTCCTGGTACGCAACTCACTTTTGGAGATGTACAGCTCATTGTCGGGCTGTGGAGAGCTGGATTCTGGTCTTGGAACAGGAACTGGAGGTCTGCTAGCCATTTCCTGTGGAAAAGTATCTTGTTCCACTGAGTAGTATACGTCTTCACCATACCGCTGGTAAACTCCTTCCTTTGAATCTGGCACATCCATGCTACTGCCTACAACAGAGTAGAGCTTGTAAGAAAAACAAGCTGGCCACTTCACTGAACACTGGATCCCTCCAGATGCACTATGTATTCTCACCATATTCTTACCAAGCTGGCCATTTCACAGGCAAAACTGTGCAGTTTTGCATTGACTTAAAGTGCCAAAGCCCTTCAAGACAGGACTTGATAAAGTCATTAACATCTAGTAGCATGTAAGTGTTTGCCACTAAGCCAGTCCCATCTGATTTGGTGAAGAAACCATAGAGGAAAATTTCATAACTGTTTTTAAGAACACGAGGAACAGTTAGTTCAATTAATTCCAATTAATTAACATATTATAACAGTTAACAAATCAGAGCACTAGTTTCCAAAAGCTATTTGTGGTGGTCTACAAAGTACTACAAAGAATTATTCCTTTGTCTGAAATGAGTAATTGCCATCAGCTGACAATATATTTGATCTCAGAACAATGTGTCTCAAGAGGGAGCTGGGTATGCACATCTGTACTTAACAATACCAGCTATGATTATACCACTTCATCATCTCCATTCTATTCTCACTCTTAACATGACTGCAAAATCATCAAATGCTGTCATACCTGGTTTAAAAGCTAGTTTCCCTCAGTTTGCATGCTAACAAAAAGAATTAAGAGCCCCTGGACTAACTCCCTAGTCTGTTACCAAGACACAAGTGAATACCCTAACCACTGGACTGACTTTCCTTTAGTGACGTCGTAACACCTAGAGTCAAGGCAATAGGACTGCCAGAGTATTGGTGTTGGAAGGGAAAACAGAACAAGATGTTAAGAGCCCCAGACTTAATCTTGCCCTAAGTCAAGCTGGGTCACCCACAGAAAGTAAGCCTATATCCCATGGAACCTGGTGAGTCAGGAAAAGCCTTGGACAACCTGATCATGCTCAGTGGGGACAGCATGGAGCCAAGGTCTGGCTTTGGCCAGAGAAGGCAGAGAGAGCACTGAAGAGGCAGAACGTGGATCAGGTGTGGGAGCCAGCAGTTCTTTTCCTCTTTCCAGGCTGCTGTTTTCAATGGATGGACTTTTGAATCTACATTAAAATTCATCACTAGCTTGTGCTGCTCTACTTTATACTCAGCCTCTGCCCACGAGGGGAGCCTGCACCCACAACAAGACACCAGAATTAATTCCCATCACTAAGACAAGGACAAAAGACAGCCATTCCTGAATAGATACCAGCTGTGTGCTTGAACTTACTGGTAGGCAGGGACTGGAACTAGAAAGCACTCCTACTCTTTGGTAAGAAACTAACCACATTTGTGAAATCACCTCACAAGCTGCTTTTTCTGTTGTGCCTCGTTTGTACCCACTAAGGCAAAGCTATCCATGTCAAAGAGTGTGGACCAGCTCCTATCCTTAACTGATCAAGGAGAAATCTCAAGTTCCATTTAATTGCTTTAACTGTGCTACTGCCATCCCTCTCTCCAAACAGGTCTCACCTTCTAAAAACTTGCGGAGCATTGAGTCTTTTGCAGTTAGAGAAACTTCATCTCCAGCAACTGGAGTGTCTGGTTTGGACTGAAGCATCTCTACATCTGAAAAAAAAAAAATCAGAAAGATGAACCTGTTGATTATGCCCTTAAACATGTGGAACAATGTAATATAATACAATAAAATGATGTGATGTTTCTGATTGGACCTTTGATCTATGGTGAAAATCAAAGAGGAAACTGGGCAACTGACCAGACATTTGCCTCAAAAAAGGCTCCTAAGTTGCTATGTTCAGTGCACTCTGCACAAATCTTTGCTAGCTGCTTATGCTTGAGGGTGACTAACTTTGCTTATTGAGAAGTTCTGACAAGGCTCCAAGCAGGCACTGAGGATTAGCTATTATTGAGAGTGCGTTGGCCAGGTTAAGGTTTTGGCCTCTGCACAGTGCTCCTGAGAGGCCAAATGGAGTGGACACTCTGTGACTTGGCAAAACAAGACATGAAGGGCAACTTGCCCATGACACAGTAGATGGTATTTGTTTTGTTTATTGGATTAAAGTCAAAACAGCTGGGTGAGTTAATTAGTTGGACTGGAAGGTGTTTAGAGGGTCAAATGATAATTTAGTATTGAGAAAGAAGTAACAGCAAACAGTATGATACTTTGTTAAGTCATTGTTTTGACATCACGAATTCTGATTTTAAAAAAAAAGAGTCAGCCCCATTGTAACCCTAAAACTAATCCTAAAACTAAAATAAAATGTTAGGTAACCATGCTCCTAATGACATTAAAAACAATAGTGATATAAATGAACTCTTGAGGCTTATTGATATAAGTGAATTCTGGAGGCATACTGTGAAATATCTATTACTATGTAAACTAGATGGTTTGGGTTACATGACAGAATAAGAAATATTTCTCTATAAATATCTTTTTAATATTTTCTGACCTTTCTTATTTTTTTCCTGCAAAGCTGAGGAGATCATGAGAAACGGATAACAATATCCTAGCAAGATTTTGTTTTGGTAGAATGTTGTGGGTTTTGGCTTTTTTTTTTTTAAACCATAATTGTCAAAGGACCCACTGACACTCATGTGAATGCACCCAACCTAGCTTTAACCTTCCAGGAATACCTCCAGCACAGCCACAGCAATAGTGCATGCTGTGTGGACTAACCACACCAGCAGCTTCTCAAGAGCTCTGCAGTCCATGCCAAGTTGCATGCTGCTGAAGCTAATCTGCTCACCACCAACCTAATATAAAGTTCACTTAAGTACTGCTGCACTACATGGAAGCACAGATTTGACATTTGAGCATCCTAAAGAATCAGCACTACAGACCCGTGTTTTTCTGTAGAGCGATTTTTCCACCTCACAGCCACCTTGATTATTTTTAACACAGCTTTTAGAAATTAATCTTCAGCAAATACAGACCCAGAGGAAAGCCCCTACTTTATGGATTTGGGGGCAGAACAGAATGTGAAAAGTGTGCAAAGTTCCTTTCATTCTCCGCGGAGGGAACAGTGTCTTCCCAGTTTTTGCTGTCCTCTGTCAGATTACTAAACCAGTAGTGCAACAAGATACTGCAAGGTTTGTTTTCTATCACAGAGTCAATGTAGTTAAATTCAACTAATTAGTTCTCCTTAGAAGACACAATTGCCACCTCACTACTCTCTTGCACACAGGCCTGTCTTGCATACAGATGAGACCTAACATCTCACTCGTACCAAAGCTGAAAAGAAGTTCTTGACTTCATGAATGACACCTTCTGTTCCACTTGCTGCAAAAACAGGCTAGTGAGACAGAAGTGACAAGAAGGTGGCGCATGCAAGCTTTGGGTATCACAGGAAAGGTCCTCAGATTTTCCAGAGGCTATTGAGGAAAGTTGGCCTGAAGGGTTAGTGGGAAGAGGGCTAAGTACTTCCTAGATGTCAGAATGCAACAGCTAAAAGATACTTATTCAAAGAGTTTCAGCTTCCCTTTGCAGGGTTTAAGACTTCAGAAGGGAGCTCAACCAACCTGTGGACAGACATACAGAAGACGAGTTATGACCTACAGACCCTTTGCTACAGCTGAAATATCCATGTGTGGGCACCTTTTAGAAAGCAATAACACCCTTCCCCTCTTTAAACATTTGCAAACACTAGATGCCAGCTATTCCTGCACCCAAAGCAAGCTACCTCTGTACAGAACCAGTTCTTTATTATGCAAGACAAAGACTTCAATGTGTTGGCATAAATCACAACTCAGAACTTCATAAACAATTATATTTTCGTGCACAATTCCCGCAGTTTGCTCAAGGATAACAAGGAGGCTGCTGTTACTTGTATTAACTAAGGAAAAAAAATAACAAAACAAAGAGGACAGTGTTGAAACCTTGGTTTCAAGAGAATAAAAATGGTGGAGGAGGGAGAGGATATGCAAGAGAGTAGAATAAGGGCATCACAACTTACATGTGAACTAACATCTACTCTTTAGGTGTTGCAGATCTGCAAATTACAGGACAATAGATTTGAGTTAGCTGAAACTCTCTAGGATAAAGGATTAAATCTCTGCATGAAACTCACACTATGTAGGGTCTGGGTGTCCACACACTTCATAGATATGGAAACAATGCTAAGAGTCTGGACTTGTTTCCACCAGCCCTTGGCCACTGCCACTGTCTGAGCTTGGACTGAGGAAATACAGCCTAATTTTCTCCCCAAGTAAAACAGCATAATAACACACACAAACCAGGCTGTTTAATCCTCACACAAATCAAACAGGTTTTCAGCACTTCCAAGAGTCCTTGATCTCAGAGGCCCTGCTGCACACAACTCCAGCCTAACTCAAAACACTGTTTTGCAAAAAATCAGCAGGAGGAGCTGGTGAAAGGAAAGCAGGAAAAGCAAAGCACTTTATCTGATGCTGTAGTTCATAGCACCAGACTAATATGATGGAGATAACTCTCCCTTTTTGTTATTCAGCTGCTGTTTGTTACAGCATGTGACTGACTCAGCTAAATGACATTTACCTGCAACCTGCACCAACCTGGAGCATGTTCTGGACAATTATGTTTGACTTCACAGGTATTTGAAAAGTGTAGTAAGAGAGAAGTGCTCTTCTGAAGCGGGAACAACTAGATTAATGATAAGAAATTAAGTAAGGCAATTAAATCTCATTATTAAAGAATAGCAAACAAGGCTACAGCGGGAGCTAGTAAGTTCCCGCTGATTTGCTTAGGAGTACTTTATGATCTACACTGCTCAGGGCATTAAGACCTACCTGGGAAAGAATGCTCCCCTCCAGCAGAAGGGGAGGCAGTGTTCTGTAGATGAACAAAACTTTTTCCCTTTTTTAATTACATCATTTATCTCAAAACTTAAAGGAACAATGAGCAACTCAACACAGGTGTGTGCAATTCTCATGCAGCATCAGTTTAAGCAAAATTGGACGCTTGCACAGCTTCTACACTTTCTCTGTAGATGTTTCCCCAGGACCAAATGCATTGAAAAATCAGAAGCGGGATGAAGAATACAAGAACTAACAGAACACTCCAAAATATTCAAGTATTTGCTACTGCTTTTAACTCATTACAATGGCTGCAGTCCTGTGTTACCATGTTCTCAAACCAGTTCCTACCAGACAAACTGACCCTGTGTTATCTAACCTTCCTTTGATCAGCCTCTGAAAAACTGTGTTGGAAGCACACCTTGATCACAATAAATGGGCATGCTGCCACAGTATGGCTACACTTAAAATAGCCCAGGTATTGTTCTCTACACCACAGCCATAACTGCTCACATAAGGGCTACTCTGACCTGGAGAAAGTACCTCAGTAGAAGTTGTTTATGATTTCCTAGAGAGTTCTTCATCCTCACAAATTTTTTAAGTCAGCACAAAAGCTTGAAGACTTTGTGATGGCAGTTCTAAACCAGCCAGCACTCCCACTAATTTCAGTGAGGGTTTGTCTGTGTGCTGGTATTCTAAATAATATTGAAACAACTTCACTTTGAGAGAATCGATTTAAGTGTTGAGCATTGTGCTAATTTAACCTTACCTGTTACAATGTAGGTAGATTTTAAGCAGACAAGCTGTAAATATTCTTCAGGCAAAGACTAACAGACTACATAAGAAGCACAGAGATTTTCAGTAAAAGACTCCTGGAGCGGAAGGTAACAGATTTGTGTGCAGGAGCAGTACACTAGGAGAATTCCAGAAGAAGCAGGAAACACACTCACATTCCTTGCTGAGGTGTTACAGATAAGCCATATACATCATCTCAGCAATGAGGAAAACATTTTAAAATGCAGACTCATTCAGCTCTCCTTTTCAGTAAAGGAATCATAAGTATCTACTTTAGGGATAGCTTGGGGTTTTACCTTTCTAGTCCTACCAGCCCTGCAGAGCCTGCAGCACATTTGCACACCAGAACTTTCTGGTGCTGATCCCAGAGACCTCTGCCACCCTGCTGATGTGGCTGTGCTTGCAAAAGCTTCCCCTCAAGGACATATGCCTGCTGGGCCTTTGCTACTGAGGAGGCTTAAGCAAAGCAGCTTGACTTAGGCTTCAAATGCACAACCCTTCCCATCCCATGGCAACCTTTCCTAGCTCTCCATCTCCATGCCTGTCAGCCAAGCAGGCTCTGTTTCGTGTATTCATCCAAAACGCCAGCCAAACTCCCTCCTGAGATCTGTCAATCAGAGTGAGGGCAGTAAAACCTATGTACTCGAACTGTTTAACTTAATGTGCCTTGTTTGATAGAAATAGGCGAAGGGACACACACACAAGCAACTGAGCAGACTGAGGAGGTGGTGATCTTCAGCAAGGAAGAAGAAACCAGCATTTTAAAACAATTAGTTCTTCCACCAACAGTCTGCAGGGCTGGCAACTGGTTTTCTTGACAGGAAGGAATTCAGATCTAAATCTGAACCAATAAGAGAATATTTTCAGAGAGGCTTTTCAGAGTCCAGTTCAAAAGTGGTAAATTACAGGGAGCTTGATTTGCATCCACAACAGAAAGGAATATCCCCTGCATAGTTTCTGGGAGATCTTAACATTTCAGGGGTGGAAGATGACAAGTTGAGCTTAGTGGTTTTAAGCATGCTTTTTCCCCCTCCACACATTTAGTCAATCAACCCCATTCAGAGGTGCACTGATTGCAGGCAGAGCTTCCAAATATCTAGAAATTCTCACCCCCATTACTGCAAACAACAGCAGCTTTGTTCCTGAGGAGTCCAACCCGCCTTACTGCTTATCTCCACCTGAAGGCAGAATAATCCTGGGTTTGGTAGCAAAACTACACTTGCAGCAGCCAAACAGAACTTCACAAAGAATAGTTTATGATTTCAGGCACAGTGTCTTCTGGACTCCATAATCAATGAAAATGTGTTTTGTAACATCCTTTAATCTAAAAGAGGAGAAAACCAACCCAGGACAGATACAGTCTATAAGCAAAAGTGTTTCAGTAAGAAAGCTTTTCCCCTGAGGCAGCACACTTAAAACTGCAGAAACACTAGAAGTCCTTATGCAGGTACTTAAACTATAATAAGCCAGATTCTCTGCTTATCATAGGAATCATAAAATATATCAGTGGGATGAAGCCAGACCAAACAGGCAGATAAGTGATTGCTTAACATAGGTACTTAACTTGATATTTGAAATTGGCCTCACTGAATATTAATGCAATGGTGAAAAAGCTAAATATCTGCATATTTATCAGAATTAGCTCTATATTTTTAGCAATAAAACAAGTGGATTAGAATCATGATTTTTCAGTTATAATCTTTTCAGTACACCTGTTTCTAGATATTCACTTTCTTTTGTTCTCAAGCTGTTGAGGTAAAAGCTCAGCTCTTGTTTTTCAGTTTCCCAGGTGTCAGTAAAATCACATCTTACATAGCATTCTTTTCCACCAGTGTCTGTAAGTCAGTGTCCCTATCTCCCTGGATCTCAGGAGGGAGAAGCAGGACATGGCAGAAAATTTGGTCTCTTCCAAATGCTAATTCACTTGCTCAGGGTTCAGGGAGTCCTCAAAGCACTGAGGAAACAGCTCTTGATCTTGACACTGGCAATCAAAGACAAGTTTAGAGTAATTCTATCAGCCAGCCAACATCAGAATTGGAGCATGGTTTCCTTGTGGTGAGAGCAGAAAAACTATAACCAGCCCTTACTCTAAAATGCAACTGAGGCGCTACTATGTATGAGAAACAGACCAGCTTAGCCCTCTTGGATGGGGGCTCTGAGCAACCTGTTCTAGTTGACGATGTCTCTGCTCACTGCAGAGGAGTTGGACTAGATGACCTTTAGAGGTCCGTTCCCACCCAAACCATCCTACGATTCTGTGATTCTATGAATATACATACAAAGATCTTCTGGGGGACCAGGGACAAATCCAGCCATGGATTCATAAAGCTCTTCATCGGAGCCAGGATTCAAGGAACATTTCATTAACAGATCAGTGGACAGGTGAGCCATGGACTCATAAACAGACTCATCCTCCTCGCCTTGCATCAGCTCTTCCTTAATGTGGGTCTTCAGCATATCTGCAGTTTCCTGGAGAGGAAGGAGAGCAAGAAAAAAAAAGTTCAAGTGTCATTTAAATAATCTGGAGAATCAAAGCAAGCAAAAGATATCTCGTTTTCCCATCACTGATGGAAAAAACCTAAACACAGCCCATTTGCAAAGACTAAGGCTTCTCAAAGGAATTAAATCCCCACTACAGCTGTGTAGGCCCAGCCTTCAAGATCTATGTTGTAGTAATACATAATGAAGGTGAAACAAGTTGGTGCTGAGACATTCTGAATAGCCATTATGGCCTCTCACCCCC
The DNA here is from genome assembly GCA_008921705.1 of Burhinus oedicnemus. Classification (NCBI taxonomy): domain Eukaryota; kingdom Metazoa; phylum Chordata; class Aves; order Charadriiformes; family Burhinidae; genus Burhinus; species Burhinus oedicnemus. The sequence continues at coordinate 80,605 of VFFE01003732.1, read as the reverse complement.
TCAATTTCATGTCCTACCTGATGTCTGCAAACTCCTAGAACATAAGAAAAACTCATTCTAAAAATACAAACGCTTGTCAAAGGCTATTTTGAGGCAAGCATAGCTGACCATAATGGGTAAAGCTTGCCACATGCAGAGCACTCAGAAAGAAGCAAAGTTTTAGCTTTGGATTAGATTCAGTTTCAGTTTCTTGGCGTTAGCAGCAGCACGTAACACCCAGAGTGGGAGTACACAGACCCTTTTCTGTGAGATTAACAGGAAACCTCATAGCAGGCAGCTGTTCATGTAATACAGGCAACTTTCGATTCACAGGACAGCAGAACCCTTTCTGACATATTTGTAACATGGGCTGGGTGGGGAGGGAGGACAGTGCAGATCTTCACCAAACCATGCAAGGGAGCAAAATGTAAAGTTTCATCCCAGCACCCTCCCCAAGTTCCAACTGTGTCACAAACACAGCCATCTTAACCAGCTGCAGTACTACAAGATATTCTTCCATCCATAACTGCCACCTCATGTGCCTTCAATCCACAGGGCATGTGTGTCAAAACTGCCTACATGTGCTTCCCTCCACAGTCAAAATGGGTCAGGCAAGTAGCTCACACAATGCTTTAGAGAGGTGCAGAGCAACTTTCACCAGAGAGAAAATTAGGCGAGGAAGGGGTTTACTGGGATTTTCAGATATCTGTAGTAGTACTGCTACTAAATCCATAGCGCTTCTAGTCACTACCTTGCAGCAGACACTCTGGTGCAGATCATTTGTGTGGTCTGGTACTAAGCTGCACAGATAGCTTGATGGTCAGTAAGCAGGACCTACTCAACACAGCTCTGTCATTGTGCTGGTGGAGAGGAGGACATGGAAGGAGCACAGTACTGAATTAAGAGGTTGGAAGGACTTTCTAAGTATCTCTCGCTTACCCCAACGCAAAGATTTTAATCCCACAATTTAGTTTGTGCAGCCTTCCTGCTGTCAGAACAGGGAATGACCTTTTTTTAGCTCTAATGTATAACCCTAAATTCATGCTTATGTCAAGAAGCAAGTGCCAAGTCTAAGAACCACCCCTGCCTCCTAAACGGGGCTTAAACACTACTGTAGTTGGCTGGCAGAACCACACTATGGGTGGCAGATCTATCACCCACCATTCAGACACCTGTTAGGCACAATTACGCACAACTTTTCAACTGAAAGCAAAGGCAAACAAAATCTGCTCAAGAGTTCAAGGGATCCAAGTCAAGGAGCTGCTTGTTATTTTTGAAGCATACAGCCTGGAAACAACTCAAATGGAAAAGAAAGGATAAACCCCATGCACACCCAAGGACTCCATAGAAACAATTGCCTGGTGCAGCTGGAGTCAGGTCCATGTCATAATCTGGAAAAGTCAGAGTGCTTTTTTCTGGGGATGGGGTTAGCTCAAAGAGAACCAAATTGTGAATTGGGCTCCCAGACAGAACAAGCAAGGAACAGACAGCTATCCTAATACAGGAAGAAATGGATTTCAAGTGGATCAGGCAGACTACACAGATGAGCTGCGAATGTGCTAATAAGCAATCCAGTCAGAGAACACCTCAGACTGCACCTTCCCAAACATAATCTGTTCCCATATTACTCCCTAAAGTAAGCAGGATGAAGGGACTGTAGTTTTGCCAAGATCAGAGGTTAGAAGAGTACACCAAGCACCAACCATATCCCTGCAGAAACTTCATCAGATGGATGGATCTAATGAAGGAAACCCAGCCCAGCAGTCTCTGCTTTCATCTTATTTGCTCCGTGCAAAAGCCCCAAGAACTTCCCCAGCTCCAGAGATGCACCCAACCCTCCAGCCTAGAAGCTTTCAGTGTGGCTGGATGTCTGTCTTCTACACCCTACATACTGCACCCTTTATTACCCCATCACTCCTGCTCCCACAGCACTAAATGCCAAGCTTGGTGCCACTGCCCACACCTGCTGTGGGAAAATGTAGGACTGCTGCTCCCTCTTACCACATATTCATCAATGAATTGGCGGAGGTCCTTAAAGCCATGTTTTTCTGCTATGGTGTTTGGATAGTGGCCGTATTTGTTGGCTACACTGTAGGCCTGCAGTGCTCCAGGGCATGTAAGCAGCAAGGCGGTGAGGTTCTTCAGCCCGTATCTTGCAGAAAAGTGAAGCAATGTTGGCAACTCCTCATCCCTCTGATCTGTGAGAACAGAAGCCTATAAGAATCTAAATTTCTCTCTAGCAGAAACAGCCAGTAGATGAGAAACAAAATTCCCAGCAAACACAAAGACCGCAGCAGGTGTGAAAGCCCTAAAAAGCATATATACTGCTTCAAAATGGAGCTATCTGCACAAATTAACTGAGGTATCTAGCGCATCTCCAGGCTTGAGTCCTATGACCTTTGCTGGGGAATGTGGCACTGTAATACCTTAATGTATGTAGGATCACAGGTTTGCAAGGACCTCTTAGATCATTGTTACAGTAGGATCCAGCTGCTGTAAGGCAACCATGTTATGATGCCACACCAATCCAACTACTGAGTGCCCACTGCATACCTTAGAGCAGAGTCATGGGGTTGGGGGAAAAGGACTGGGCTGGGGAGAAATACCACATGGAACTGGGAGGACAAGGGAGAAAATATGGGAGACATTTTGGGGAGCATCATCTTTTCACCTTGGCTGTGTTTGACACTGTCTACATATCTGCATCTGTCATGGTGCAAGGAAGTGAGATCAATGCATGTAATAAAAAAAAAGTTCACGCAACCCAGATGGCAATCCCCCTTCTATAGGCTTCAGAAGAAATTTAGCTTCCTGGCTGAAATCCAAGATTTTTGAGACAGCCTGTGCAGGTACCACACACTGCAGTGTTAAGGTGCTCCAGGGTAAAACAACTGATACAGATGAAGTTTAAAATGAAAACAAAAATCTTTTCACTTACTTGTTGTCATATCTTCTTCTTCCAGCTGGTTGATTCCAAACAGGTGCAAGCCACTGGCTGGAATGTTTTTCTTCAGTGACTCAGTCAACAGTTTGTCCAGTGCTTCTATGCTGTATGGCACGATTTTAAAGGCCTACATATAAATGGAAAGTCATGTTGTTTGAGGGAGTCTGGAGATTCAGTTAAGGTAAGATTTATAAGGTGTTTCTTTATTTAGCATATATCAGAAAACAGTAGGCAGAAACACTGAAAGTAGCAATGTTCAGGTCAAGCAAAGAACATGAATACCTTCCTGGGCCAGAAACAGAGTATCATTAATCTGAGAAGATGAGAACCATACACTCCACAACAAGACAGAGTACAATGAGAAAGTCACTCATGCAACTGGAAGCACAGAAAACTGTTACTTCCTACTTCCTTGACATGTATAATCTTACTTCTAAAACTGTTCCAATGAAGTGTCACTCCTGCTTTAAGTATGAACTACTCCATTTTGAATTGTTCTGGTGTACACTCTGGGTTTGGCTTTTGGACTGTTTTTAAGCAAAGGACTGTGAAGTATGCCTGTTTCCCCAAGAAGAGGCACAGCCCAGTACCAACTGCTCCACAACTTGAACTAAAAAGAAAGGGAAAGACACTCCCCTCTGTCCCAGGTATGGTGGTGACTAACACTACTCTGTAGGCTTCTGCTACACAGCTGATCGGGGACATGCAGGCAGGCAGCAAAGACGACACCTCTGGAGAACTTGCTTATGCAAGCTTTACCCCTCTAATAGGGTTCAGGTACCCCAACTGTGCAAAATATGATATGAGAACTGAGGAGTGGCTTTAAAGAAATACGTGCTAAGAATCACCTCTATGCCCGGCAAGATCATGGAGCAGATTCTCCTGGAAACCATACTAAGGCACATGGAAAATAAGGAGGTGATCGGTGACAGTCAACATGGCTTCACTGAGGGTAAATTAAGCCTGATAAATTTGGTGGCCGTCTACAACAGGGTTACAGCATTAGTAGTTCAGGGAAGAGCAACTGACATCATCTACCTGGACTTGTGCAAAGCATTTGACACTGTCCTGCACAACATCCATGTCTCTAAATCGGAGACATTGATTTGACCAATAGACCACTTGGTGCATAAGGAACTGGCTGGATGGTCGCACTCAGAGAGTTACGGTAAATGGCTCAATGTCCAACTGGAGGCCAGCGACAAGTGGCGTTCTTCAAGGGTCAGTATTGGGACTGGTGCTATTTAACATCTTTGTCAGCAACATGGACGGTGGGATCGAGTGCACCCTCAGCAAGTTTGCCAATAACACCAAGCTGTGTGGAGTGGTTGACGCACTGGAGGGAAGGGATGCCATCCAGAGGGACCTGGACAGGCTTGAGAGGTGGGCCCGTGCAAACCTCATGAAGTTCAACGAGGCCAAGTGCAGGGTCCTTCACATGGGTTGGGGCAATCCCAAGCACAAATACAGGCTGGGCGGAGAATGGATTGAGAGCAGCCCCGAGGAGAGAGACTTGGGGGCGTTGGTTGATGAGAAGCTCAGCATGAGCTGACAATATGCGCTTGCAGCTCAGAAGGCCAACTGTATCCTGGAGTGCATCAAAAGAAGCATGACCAGCAGGATAAGGGGGGTGATTCTCCCACTCTACTCTGCTCTGGTGAGACCCCACCTGGAGCACTGTGTCCAGTTTTGGGGCCCCCAACACAAGGAGGACATGGACCTATTGGAGCAAGTCCAGAGGAGGGCCATGAAGATGATCAGAGGGCTGGAGCACCTCTCCTATGAAGACAGGCTGAGAGAGTTGGGGTTGTTCAGCCTGAAGAAGAGAAGGCTCTGGGGAGACCTTGTAGCAGCCTTCCAGTATCTGAAAGGGGGCCTACAGGAAAGATGGGGAGGGACTGTTTATCAGGGAGTGTAGCGATAGGACGACAGGTAAGTGAAAAAGGATAGATTTAGATTAGATATTAGGAAGGAATTCTTTACTGTGAGGGTGGTGAGACACTGGAACAGGTTGCCCAGGGAAGCTGTGGAGGCCCCATCCCTGGAGGTGTTCAAGGCCAGGCTGGATGGGGTTTGAGTCACCTGGTCTAGTGGGAGGCATTCCTGCCCAAGGCAAAGGGGTTGGAACTAGGTGATCTTTAAGGTCCCTTCCAACCCAAACCATTCTATGACTCTATGAGTAAACAAATAATTTTATGTTACTCTACTTGATTCAGCTAGTATGAATCTTTGCTACCTTCTCACATCTTTTCCTAGAACCCTTAGGTACAAATTTCCAAACAATTTATTTCTTTATGGTACTTTCTGTTATATCAAGTTCTGTCAATTCCAGTCTTTTCAAGTCATTAAGGTCTAATTGTGAGTGTTGATTGACTGCACTTTTTTTTACTAGTTGGATAGCCTGAAGCACTTTAGCCAGCTATTTGCTCCAGAGACAGGAAAAGCACCTATGCTTTTGCTAAAAGGGATGTTAGGGTTATGCTAAAGTCCCTAAATAACTTTGCATTTCTTCATTTCAGAAGAGCTACTTCATAGTAAGCACTTTTGCTTATGACCACTTGTCTAGCCTCTGATAGAGCTGGTTTCCAAAGCACTGTTTGCTGGTGTCATTACCTGGCACATGAACTGTACTGGGTTGGCTGCATTAGCCAACAGACTGCTGATTTCCTCCATGTCAGTATGATAGGTGACGCTTGTTTCTCCCACCATCAAGTCCCCTGAATATATCTGCAGAGGCACTGTCCCGGAGGTTAAATCTTTGAAAAGAAGAAGAACAGATCACCGTTAGGAGCAAACAATAGGAATGAGTCTGCATCAAATACCCTGAGGACAGGAGTTTGGAGATACTGCCAGCTGGATACCAAAACAGTTTCTCCTGTATTGAATTCATCAAGAGTCATGAAAAAAAGGAGATGATGTTGGTCTGAACGCTAGGTAGGAAAGTACTTTGGAACTACCTTCTTCATAGTCATGTCAATGCACATCACCTGTGACCTGCTAGGTCCTCTGCTAACAGGAGTCTGGACCTCTGATGTTAACAATACACCACCTCGAACTAGCAAGCTTCACATCTCTCCACCCCTTGCTTTCTCTGGAGCAGTCTCTAAACCATGCCATAAAATGAGAGCTGGGGAGTAAAGGCGGAGAAACCAGAAAAGTCATTAGGGTTTCTGCAACCTCTTTCAGCCTCACTAATCTCTGAACCAAATCAACTTAAAAGAATTTTAGCTTTGCAATTTTACCCATGGACAGGATTTATCTCCTACATGCACCTTGGGAGCTTCTTGATGTTTTGTCCAGTGTGCATTCATAGGTCTGAACTTTCTCTTTGAAACACAAATACTTTGAGTCCCACTGAAATTAACATTTCCCTGTATATATGCTCGGCTGTTAACAACTCGGGAAATGATGAAATAGTTACAGCCACATGCAAAAGGAATTAAAAATCTACTTCTCTTACTGTTAGAAACTGCAACTGCAGAGCTTAGATAGTTGTACACTCCATCAATATGAAGGTCATGTTTATAATTCAAAGTGCAAGTTAGTTTCCAGGTCCGTGTTTAAATTACAAGTCTTGATTTAAGACAGATTAAGTTGAACATTTTTATGTGAGTGAGGTCACCCCTCTTTAAATCAATCCATCTCACTGACTTTACAGGAGTTGCTATAAATGACTATTAGTCTCTATTCTCAGAGCTGGCAGAATGACTCTTCAAGAGGACAGACCGAAGTAGTTACATAAAATCACGCTGGAAAACTACTATCAATCTGTAAGGCTCCAAAATCTTGCCCCTAAAGTTTAGTGAACCTAAAGTTTTGTAAATGTAAATATCTAGAGTGACAGATCATTAAATTAAAAGCCAGGCCAGGATAGTTTCAGCTCTGATCACAGAGAGAGCATCACACATTAAGCACATGCTGTCGCAGTCATGCAATTATTTACTGGCACTTCCCTTCTCTTGGTGCCCTGCCAATGCTAATGTGGTGGTGGTGGTTATAACACGCAGTTAAGTTCAAAGTCCTTTACAAGCTGCAATCTGTTCTCAGAACTCCCAGTAAGGTGTTTCCACCCTGCAACCCTGCCGCTGCTGAGGGGAAAACAGAGCCCCCAAGCAGCAGTCTGTCTCAGCTCCTCATCACAAAAGTATCACAGATGAGAATGCAAGTTCAAGATTTCCTGGCTTCAAGTTTTCCTGCATAACAATCTTTACCCTTCTCCCTCCGGCACTTTTCACGACAGGCAGGTTGAGATACAGAGGAAGCAATGGGGCAAGGAGGGGGGCGGGAAATCTCAGCCCAGCTTACTTGGAGCCTCCACAGAGATTGTGTACTCATTCTCCATCTCAGCCAGCACACGCACAGCCGACGCATTCTCTGGAGAGAATTCAACTTCAGTTTTCACTTCGCCATCTAATTTACATTTCATGATAATATAAATTGTAGTCTGCACCTACGAGAAAAGGTGTTACAACATGCAGGTTCACAACATAAGAACACTTACTTTATTAAGCCCCTTTTTGACGGATTTTATTGTCATTGCAACTAACACATAAATTATCATCTGTCATTTTCACAGTCCTGAATGGTTTTCCCGAGCACCTTCCAGTCATGGAGTAACTGGGCAGGTGGCTTCTGTTATAGCTTGCACCAGCATAGATACATGCATGTAAACTGATAAAACTCCAGATTTATCAGCGAGTTTTATAAACTGATTAAAGCTAGATTTATAAAGTTATTTAGTTTTAATTCCATCAGTCTTTTCCCTCAAGCAGCACAGCCCCGTTCTAAACAGAAACAAAGGAATAAACTTAGACTTTTTCCATCTGAGGGGATGCTATACTAAGAAACACCGTTTTTCAAACAGGAAGCCATGATCCAAGCTCTTCAGAGTCACTTGCAGGACATGCACCAGAACTGTCATATTAGACTGCATCCAGGCTGTGGAGTTAATTGGTTCATTACAATCATGTACTCCACTTCCCACCCCTAAATCTCACCAGAATGGGAGATGGGAAGTCAAGAGTGGGAACCTGCCTCACAGCACACAAGACAAGTAGCTATGTTAAGGAGACTACCTGTCAATAATCGACATTGCAGCTTAGACACCACTGGGCACTGCATGTTACCAAGCTATTTCTGGGCCGAGGGAACCGAGCTTATGAAACAGAGACACTGAGGACAGTGGGCTGAGAGGGAAGGTGACAGAAAAAGAATTAGGGACTAATTCCCAGGCCTGTAAAGCTGTCCATTACAGAGTAGCATAATGGGTTGCACCAGCCCACACTAAGAACATAGCCCAAGGAGTGGACATCCAGTACCCCACACCGTATGCGGTCAGGCTGCACCACCAGATGGTCCCCAATGCTCTTGAATGATCCATGTTCTTCAGTCATGGCAAGTCTGTGGGAGTAAACTGGGTTCTTCTCGTCTTCTGTTTCTGTATCAGTCACAGAGTCGCAGCCTGAGTCTAAATTAAAGCATACAGAGTCCTGTTACATCACTCCCCTTTGGTGAAAATGTATATCATACACATCCATTCTGAGAAACACCCAGGGAGGTGGTGGGGTGAAACTTGCTATTCTTCTCAAAGTAATGATCAGAAAAGAGGATCTAGGTGAAGAAAGGGAAACTATAGAGCTTCCTCTTTATTTCTCTTAAGGGGATCGCTGGGGAAAATTCACAAAGAGACAAAAGTACTGGAGTAGCACTGAACATGCTTACAAAACAACAATGCCAGTCTTTGCTGAGATGGATAGTCCCTTCTCAGATAGGAAAATTAGTACATCTATGTCTAATATGAGAATGATTGGCAACTGGACTCATCTGACTTCAGCTGCGCTCTGAGTATATCATAGGATGGGCAGCAGCCTTTAGTCTTCCTCTCCTAAAGTAAATGAAGAAAACCAACTTTTCTTTCATTTCAGCAGTATCTTTAATTTTCTGGATCCTGCTTATTCTGCTCACCCCAACTCCCAAGTTCATTATTGTGTTGCCAAAATACAACATGAGGCAGTAGTCTGAAGAGGCCCTGTTCCTCGAGCAAGAACTATAAGCTCCTGTATCTATACAAGAGTAAAACTGAAACGTACCAGAGCCTTTGCACAGAAGAGTAACAGTACTCTACCCGAATAGAGCCAAGAGCAGAAGTAAACACATGTAACCCTACAATCTGTATGTACGAAACAACATTCTCATTCCTGTTTCCCAGTAACAGCATAGATATTGATGGAAGAGCAAACAAACTGAACTGATATCACTGGCTGCAAAAAAATCTAGCAAGAATTAAAATAGGTTACAGTTCTCCTACCCCTGCCACAAAATACTTTTCCAAACTAGACAAAGGAAATAACAGTCGATTTTGTATCAACTTAGGTGAAAGCACTTATCTAGTTTCTACATCTTGATTCACATGATTCACACCTTTTTTCCTGTCTCCCAAAACATGGGGTGAAAGTCACTGATTTTCCCTTGTCAGAACACTAACATGAATTCTGAAAACTCTATCTCCCATGGCCAAAATTTTCCAAATCTTGCAAAACTGTGGAGCAGTCAAGGATTTAAGAAAACATTTTGGAAGTTATTTGTTATTTACTACTTACTGTAAAATACATCTGTAAAAAGCAGTACAAATTATTTACTAGATAAAAATCTCAGATTTGGACCGCCAGAATTTTTACATTAGTAAGAAATGTTCTATTTAAAATGTTTAGTCCTGATGAAAAGGACATAAGCGACCGACTGCACTAACCTGTGGCATCCATACACTGAAGCTACCAACAGTCCATCTTTTACTCAGAATTCCCCAATCTCTGGGTACATTAAGTTTCCACAACTCAAGAGAGCCAAAGTTATTAAAGCAAGCTTCTATTAGGAGTTCATGTCGTGCTAGTTTCAAACGGTGAAGCTAGAAGTCAGTCAGGAATTTAAATCTAGACTTTGTCATTATTATTATTATTATTACCAGAGACTTAAACTTAGGATATTTAAAATTCTTCATCATGCACATTTTTATTTTTTTTAAGATATTTTGTATACATTTAAATTGAATTTTATGAATTATATGAATGTAACTGCTTTCAGGAGACAGGTATTGAGCCACAAAATTTTAGCAAATCAATCAGCTGAAATTTTTGTCACAAATAGTGGTGTACATATGCTTAACTTTAAGTATGTGAATCGCTCCATATGGCAAGTAAGCGTACTCACATGAGTACAAGTAGATTGCTTCTTTAATGTTTGCTGTAGAAAGAGTAGAGCCAAAAATCTGCAGCTCTGTAAAGTTCAAGTAAGACATCACCACCACCATCGACATTTCTTAAACAAACCTAAAACAATACATGTAATTAAGCAAATAGATTTTAATACTGCACCAACACAAATCTGCAGCTTTGACTAAGAAACTACTTTGACACATGGCCACGTACTGAAGGTGGCCTTCTGGATTTTCAGACAGTAGTACTAAGTATTACAGAAAATGGATTGAGGTCTTAAATTCCTTAACTCCATATTTTAATTGATACTGTCCACATCATCAGTTGCAAGAGCCAGACCCCAGTTTTGGGAAGCCTTCTTTTAGGGAAAGCTGGACTACTCCCACCTGGGAGTGCCAGGCTGCCCAGGAGAAAATAAAGCACTGGTCTCACATCCTTCCCTTCCATGATAGCTGTCACATCAGGCATTCGGCATATGCAGAGCAAGATACCATGTCTTTTGGGGAGGAGGAGAAGAGGCAACTCTTATTAGAATAGTGTCTCTGTAATCTCTGTTGGTTATTTCTATTATGACTAAACCAGAAAGGCTAAGCTCACCGCAGATAAGAGAGCGCCAATGATGACCAAATTACAGCAAAGCATTAATGTTCCTGCAATATATGCACAAGCTGACGCTTGCCATCATCCTGATACTAAGGGTATCATCCCCACCCCAATATGGAACTATTAGTGTGGTAATTTGTATGTTGCCTGCCCAACATATGGTCCACTTCAGAGGAAAATGAAACCTAAAGCTGTGGATCTCGGCTACAACATCTACAGTAAGCAAGGATAAGAGGGGAGCAAGGAGAGAACAAGCCCCCCAGGCTCTCTGCTTTACTGATGTTATTTGATACTAGAAACAAATTAGCAGATAAAGAATAACTTGAGCTTTTAACAGTTTCTGGCATTGCCTGATCCTGTCTCGCACTTCCGCATTCTTGTAACAGTTGACTGCCTGGAGGTCATATGTAAGAATAGAGCTGTTAGGTAATATGGGAAGAAGCAAGCAATGCTAATCAGTAATCAGATTAACAGCTGACGGAACAGGCACTCAGAGTTTTGGGTATGAATTATTCATCTGTTTTTTCATTCAGAAAATTCTGAAATTGCAAATTACCAACTTCCCACATAAGCAGTGAAGTGATGCTGTGGTCACCTGGCAAGTTCCAGTCACGTGCTACTGATTTGTGAACACGCAAGCACTGGAAGAGGAAACCATTCCCTTACATTTTATAATATCCATGCTCTAAAGGGACATATTGTTTGATTAGGCTTCTCACTCACTAAGATAATTGAATAATGACACTCCATTTGCATATACAGATTCAGCAATTATATCATTGTAACGATACCCAGGCTAGAGAGGCCATCACTGAGGAAATCAACAGACTCCTTAGAAAGTTAAGCGAATACCTGAATTGAGCTTCTCCATGAGCAGCTACTGTAGGCCAACAGCTCGTGGTTATCAACAGCTCTGCCCTTGACTGGAGGGTTTTCTGTTCCCTTTTAAATGAAGGCTACCTCAGGCCACGCTTGACAGTCTGTGAAATACTTGTGAGAATAGCAGTAAGGGGAGGAGATGCGGTCCAAGAAACCCAACCACATTTCCCCTTGAAGAATGTGCCCCCCTCCAGGAAGCACCAGTAGCTGAGCTACAGAGAGCAGCCCCACACCAGCCCCTTCTCCCCTGTCCTGCCGGCCTCCCCTGCACAGCTGCCCTGCAGAAACTCACCCCTGGGAAAAACCCAGGGAAAACGTAGGCATGGCCACATGCTGCACGAGCCATTTAGCAGCTTTAGAAACTAAGATGAAGCAGCCAGTTGTTTTGACCTGTTGCTGTACAGCGCACGCAGCTCGCTTTGTCATCCATTTCCTCCTGGCTAAGCCGGCGGGGCTATCGGCATGGAGCTGACAGCTGTGGTTTCTCAGAAGTCAGCCCTTTACACCACAGGACATGTGAATGCTCGGAAGGAGTCAGCAGCCTGTCCAGATCACTCTGTCATCCAGATATTAACGCAAATGGCACGATTGGGCAACAGCTTGTCCCTATAGGTTCTGCATATGCAGACTACCCCCTCACTGGCATCTGTGAACACTTCCTACTCTGTCCGTCTACCAGACGAGACAACTAGCTTCATGAGGCCTCAGACTTTCACCTCAGTACACCCAGAGCAAGAGGGAAGGCCCTCAAAGAGAGCTCCTGCTACCACCTGAAGCTTGCAAGCGGCAAGCCCCCTTTTCCAAGTGCAACCAAGGACATTAAGTCTCCCAGAGCAACTCCAGCTGCGTTTGCGAGAAGCAGAGTACTGACAAAGTAGTCAGGGGGTTATCATTCATCATCCTAACCTCAGAGCCCCTGCTTTACCAAGGAGATACGCGCTCAGCAGTAAAACGTCTTGTGATAACCTCCTCAAAGCTGGGTTATACTGTAGCAACATTTCCCCTTTCACCAGAGTGGAGAGAGGCACGCAGAAAAGCAGCAGGTGAGAAGAAAAAACACAGGACAATTTAAGACTTTGCGAAAACTGTCCATATAGAACAAATAAAGTATGGCACATCTCCCCCTTCTCTCCAAACCCCTCACCCCAAGCAGCTCATCTACAAGCACAGCACCTAAAAACAGATCATAGGATCATAGAATGGTTAGAGTTGGAAGGGACCTTAAAGATCACCTAGTTCCAACCCCTTTGCCATGGGCAGGAATGCCTCCCACTAGACCAGGTTACTCAAAGCCCCATCCAGCCTGGCCTTGAACACCTCCAGGGATGAAGCCTCCACAGCTTCCCTGGGCAACCTGTTCCAGTGTCTCACCACCCTCACAGTAAAGAATTTCTTCCTAATATCTAATCTAAATCTACCCTCTTTCCGTTTAAAACCATTCTCTCATGCTGTCACTACACTCCCTGATAAACAGTCCCTCCCCATCTTTCCTGTAGGCCCCCTTTCAGATACTGGAAGGCTGCTATAAGGTCTCCCCGTCTCCCCGGAGCCTTCTCTTCTTCAGGCTGAACAACCCCAACTCTCTCAGCCTGTCTTCACAGGAGAGGTGCTCCAGCCCTCTGATCATCTTTGTGGCCCTCCTCTGGACTTGCTCCAATAGGTCCATTTTCAGTTCTACAAAGAAAGTGGTCAGGTTTCATTTGTCCTGTAAAGCTGGAAGTTACAATAAACTACTTCTCACCCTCCATCGGGGAAACAAGCTGTATTTTACTATGCCAAGTTTTGCTTGAGCTAGTGTGCACACACACTTATGCATCTCTTAGGGAAGCTGTATCCTTACAAAGAATACAACTGGGTTATTAAGAGACCTGTTGACAGGACCAGTGTTTCAGCAAATTGTGAGAAGCCAGAAGGTACAGTTTTTACCCTTGTAATCTACTACTACAATATATATCCTTCATACTCAAAAACGTACATTGCTCCATGGTGTCTTTATAAAGACATTTCATCCAAACGTCAAGGAACATGTTTCCATTGTTATTTTCTAGAACTACAGACATGTAACTGAACAGAGAAAAATGTCTTTGCCACAAAGTGCAAGAGGCTTTTGTGATCTTCATGAAAATTTAATCCAGGTGAAAGAGTCTGTTCATTTTTCTTGGTTTGGTGTTCCCAAATGCTGTATCCAAGTTATTTTTTAATTTCATCTTTGAAACAAAAAGGATTTAGAGAAAGCTGAGTCACCAAAAGTTGGTGACAACGCCAAGGGTAACTCCATGTCACTCTTGTAAATACTGGAAGGTAGGGATGGGAAAGTAGCCAATAAATACCATACTTGGGTTGCAGGAACAGGAAACTCAGCACATAGTTCTTAGAACAGTGAGGTTAAGAAAGAAAAGTCTGAAAAGCCACAAGAGTGGAAAGGACATAGAAGAGAAAGCAAGAAGAAAAAATATGAAAAAATGCCGGACACTAGGAAGGAGTGGTAAAATAAAAACCTCAAGCAGATGGGGAACTGGCAGAGAACAGGAAGGTAACCCACAAGATCAAAGGTACCTTCTGGGGGAATATTCCAGTTTAGGGACAAAGGTCAACAGTAACTTCCAGTTGGTTACTTGGGCTGGGCTCAATTTTTAATTATTCCTGACACTCACTATTTATGTCAGATGAAAAGTGGGACTGAGGAGGCAAAGTCAGCTGTGAAGCAACTGTGATCAGGCTGATGCATATAACCATCACACCTCATATGACACTTCCTGATGTGCAGAAGCACGGGTAGGAATCCCGGATAGGAAGTCCTTCCTGCATTAGCAATGGATGGAAATGGGAACTGGTTTAACATGCCAATGGAATTCTTGTCATGGATACAGTGCCACACAGGTAACAGCTGGGAAACTACCTACCACATATCATCTGCCCCAGCAACGCTCCTCAGCCTCCTTTGCCTTGACTGCAGATGACTACTGGATGGGCTTTTACAGTTCAGTTTAGGATCATTGGTCTGCAGCCCTTTCTTCCTCAGTAGCTCAGGAAGGTACACTCTTGGTCTGTAATGCTGTATGTTGCATGAAGGCACCATCCACAAAGGTGTAAGCACAGGGAAGTTTCACAGAAGCTCAGCAATTTCCCCAGGATGACAAGACAACACTCAGTAATCCTATCACAGATTAAAGAGGAAATTGCAATTTGTGACCTCCTGCAAAACTCTTTCAAACTTACAGCTCTTGTTGATTCACTAGCAGCCCTGAGCTGAGAGCAGGACCTTTAATGTAAAGAACTGGGTGCACCTGAGATAACAGTGACTTTAAAGCGGCAATGTGCAAGACCTCGGGGAAAGCACGCAGTCTGAATGCAGCATGCGTTCTCCTCCAACCCCAATGACAGACAGATATTCCCCAAATACAGACCCCTCAAAATACTGTTTTGAGGTTGTGCCAAATTCTGCTCTTAGCAACCTCATCAGATGACATTGCACAGTCCTGGAGAAGAAAGTCTTCTTCTATTACCTAATAAAGCACACGAGACCAACACTGCTCCTACAGTGCTGTTACTTGTCCAGAAAAGACTTTGTTTCAGCTCAAATGCACACCTCACTCCAGAGAGTTATCCTGGCTTAGTGAGTCTGCTGAGCTGCAAAAAAAAAAAAAAAAGAAAAGAAAAAAGAATCTGTGCATTCATCTGGGGGCAGATGTTCACAACAGAAAGAGCCATACCAGTTTAAAATACAACTGCACCCATCACAGCTCTCTTTCCCCTTCCTGTTTGCCCTTCTTGTCTGCATTTTCACCAGAGGCTATGGCCCATGCAGAAGAACCAGTGGAAAAGAACACGTGTTTGGCTGCGTCACCAAGATGCAGGACCAGGATCTCTGCTTCAGCAGCTGACAACGGGGGTGTAAGCTAAGCTGCCAGTCCCTGAACTTCAGGATGAGGAGGAACATTTATATATTTCACTGACACCTACTGCAAAGACAGTAGCTACCAGCTCAGGGGTGAAATGCAGAGTCCCCCTTGTAACACAGAGATAACATACTTTATCTGACCATGTCTAGAGGGTGCTACAAATCCAAAGCGTATTTAGCTTGTAGTTTTTTCACTAACGTTCAAGCAAATATGTACCACACTATGCCTGCCTCAAGCTAAAACCATGCCTGGCTATTATGGTTCAGAAACTGCAAGCCAACTCGTAATTCTTTGAGCTCTTAGTTAGCCTGAGGGTCTCACAGGCCTACTGGTCAATTTGTGACACGATTAAGTGTATAAACCTAAAGAACTAGCTGGGATGCAGAGGAACAGGACAGAGACAGGAAAGAGCTTCTGAGAAAGATGCAGGGTTCTGGCCACCCAGACAACAGACACTGTGTACATGACCAAAATCTCAAGAAAGAGGGGCTGGAATAGTTCACTTCAATCCCCCGTGCCAGGAGGATACAACACATACTGAAAAAGCGTATGCATGGCTGATGAGTTTTGAGAGCGTCAAGAATCACATTACATCCGTCACTGGTTCCAGTCTTCCTGAGCAACCACATGCAAGAAACATGAACATCCAACTTGCTGATTAATTATCTCTCCTCTTCAATCTATCCTCCTTGCTTCAATTTAAGCACAATGCATAACACTTGCATGACAGTAAAGACTGTCCACATAAAAGCCCACAAAGCTGGAATTCCACCTAAGAGAGCTGGGTAGCTGCTTTGGAAACATCCCACCAGGAGATCCCTGTTCGACTGAAGGCGTGGTTCTACAAGTGGCTTCAGGAGATCTAAAATCACGTTACTATGGAAAGGGCAGTCCTGCCCTCCCTCTCCTTCAAATAGTCTCTCTTGGAATACCACCCTTGCAGTCCAGTGCCACACCAGATCATCCAGCCAGATGAAAGGTGGAGAATGAGGCAGACCACTCTCTTTTGCAGCAATCCATGCTAAGGTCAGCCTATGCCACTGATGAAACTTCCCTTGGGAAAGTCAAGATCCACTGTTATTCTCAAGTCACTTTTGAACAATGCATTGAAAGTTTTCTGCGGTAATAACAGACAGCCATGACAATCCTACAAAATGCAACCCTAGAAACAAAACAACTGTCCAAGTGGACAACAAAGGTCTTTGAAACAACGTGAAGTCTGTCCCACACATCTCTTCATGCCTGCTCTATAAAGCATCTTTGGTTTGGCCACACACTTCTGCAAAGATTTTACAGAAATTACTTCAGCTGTTCCAAATTTGGAAGAAGCCATCAGTGATGGTCACTGGACTCTTATTTTAAGCAGGTGTTTTAAAGTTGTGCAGCTCACATTGGCAGATACTTAGAATTAGGCTTAGTCACTACCTTAAAGCAATCTGTGGGGAGATTATCAGAACTATAAGCTACAGAGAAATATGATTAGTATTTGCAATGTGCATGAAGTCTCTAGCCCGACAGTTCCTAACCACACCAGTTTCTGTACTTTACTAGTTCCACACTATCACTTCATTGTCTCTGTCTAGAAAGCTAGTATGCACCTATGCTAGCACTGCTTGAATCTCATACTGTCATGAAAGATGGGCTGTGAAGTATTGCTTTTAATGTGCATAAACTGAGACTTTATGAAGCACCTTGACGACAAACAATGCACCCATCCTGCAGCTGGGAAGACTATTTCAACTGCTTGATCCCATTTGCTACAGATGGACAAGGACAGTTGTGCATGTCTCTCAATATCACTTGGGGTCTTAGTTAAGGTTTCTCTGATTGCTTTATCCAGCTCTCTGAAGTCTCTGCATTTCCAGTGTCAGTCATTTATAACCATACTAGCATCTGCAAGGAAGGGCATGCTACCAGTATGTTCTCTCAACCTTAACTCCTGTGCAAGGGCGTCACAGTTTCCTCTCCCTGACAGGCAGTGAGAACCAGCCAGGCTGCAGAGCTCCCATATAATGAAGCAGACTCATTACACCCAGAGGGCTGACTAATACCTCACCCGTTCCACCTCAAAGAGCAAGGTCAAAGAAGCGTATCTTCTATTTCAACACAATATAACAGAGAAAAATATGGTTTTAAGAATTCACTTAATTTTGCCCCTTCAAAGGGGGGGGGGGAAGAGCAAGGGAGGGAGGGAGGGAGGACTGCAGCACAGCAGATAATCATGCCGCCTCCTGTCTTCAAGACCACTCCAATAAACTGGCAAAAATAAAAGCAGGATGTAATTCTCTGAGATAGGACTACTCAGAACATATTCCTCTACAGTGAACTGAGAGCCAGAAGTAAACACCAAATGGCCCCCAGCTTTACATTTCTCTGTCCCTTTAGGTCTGTACCTCAATTCCTGTCCCTTCCTACCTCCAGCTTGCTTCCTTTACCGTACTCCTGATATCCAAACAGACTCTGAAGATGCAAGCAGAGATGACAAACTTGGCACAGGTGTCCACATCCAAGCTGCAGTTTCTAGAATCTCCTAAGGGCCAAAATGAATCTTACAGAGAATGGCAATGGCATGTATGGGACAGGAAACTCTTCAGGAACGTTGTGAGGACGTGGGACCACAGTATGAGGGCTTGAAGGGATCAACTGGTGAGGAAGATACAATGCTAGGATCTCATCTAGGATCTCATACAGACAAGTAAAGAGACTCCAGCAGGACTAGAGGAACATCATAGTAAGTTAGAGCTGCATGAACTGGGGTCTGCTCACAAGCTGGGGACTCGGAGATACAGTATTAGCTCTCTAGCAACATAACAGGTCCCAGAGCACCATTTTCTGTAAGGCCAAAGATTAAGCAGGTAGTTTCATAGAGGCACTGATCTGACGTAGCTTCACAATCCTTCTCTAAGAAGATGAGCAGGGATGTCAAATTAACTCACAGAAATCTTTTTAGTTGCTTTATTTCCAGGATTTATCCTTTAAGGGTACGGCACAACTTTCCTATAAGGTACTTAGCCATATCATGCCCCTTCCTAGCAGGATTACTTTCTGCATCCAATATTCCTCAATAGCCGTGCTTTATGCAATTTAACAAGCAGCAGAGGGAAGAGCTGCTACAGCATTCAGGTCTTGTTCTGCCTCCACAAGCAACAGCAAACTCCACAGGCACTGGAAATCACACTACAGCACTCCCTCTTGTAGGAACATGTTCCCATGCAGGACAGAATGGACCTGTGGGGAGGGAGGTTGCAGTTCCCAGTTTATAGTATTCCCTTCACTACTGTCTCACCTGCACATCTCGGTGTTAGGCTGACAAAGTAGTCATGACTGAAGTGCTACCTGCCAGAAACAAAGTACGACAGCAGCTGCTACTGTCGGAGGAATAGGTACCAATGCCACAGTACAGTACAAAACACCCCCACCTCAATGAATTGTTGTAGTAGGCACCTGAGATAAGATCACCACTGTCCTATGCTAAAGTGTGCAACTCTGTGTTACGGTTTGAGAAACCCACAACAATTTGTTGTTGTTTAGACAATTATTCTACCACCTGATGTCCCCTCCCCACCCAGGAAGGGGAATCGGGAAAAAAACAAGGAAACACAGGGGTTGAAATATAAACAGATTTAATACAATAAGACTAGATAATTAATAACACTAAAGAACCAATATTGATCCCGATACCAATATAAAATATATAAGAATTATACTCAGCCAATTCTATCAGTAGGAAGCTGTGCACTCCCAGCAGTGGAGAGCAAATGTCGGACACTGCGAGCGCTACAGCTTCGGGAGGAAGGGGAGGCCTCGGGGGACTGGCACCGGTGCAAGAAGTTCTCTGGATCGTCGCCATCAAGGAAGAGAGAGCACTTCTCAGCAAACTTTCTAATTTACATTGCATGTGACGTTCATGGTATGAAATAACCCTGTTGGCCAGCTTGGGTCAAGTGCCCGGGTCTCGCTCCTCCTCATCCCCGCACCTGGCGAGCTTGAAAACACTGAGACCTTGAAACCCACACACCATAGATGGCTACGAAGTAAATATTTTCACAGATTCAGACACTAGTCTTCCAAAAGTGCAGTCTTCCCAAGCATTAGAAGATAAATTAGTCCTGCGTCACTCAAACCAGGACACTCTATTACTGTCTGGTGGCTTTTGTGGTTTCTAGTGAAAAGTTGCCCTTAAAAGTATTCAATGTGAGTTAACGTATTTTACGGGGGGGAAAGAAAGGAAAGCGTGTTCAAATTTATCCACAAAAGCTACAGACTATTCTTCTAGGTCATGGTATTTGCTTTGTCATTTCTCAGAACATCTCAAGTACCATACCAGATAACACTGGCTTTCACTGTGCTTGTGTCCTGAAATAGCTACACAGTAAAGCAGGTCATAAGTGCATCAAGGCCTAACATGGAGCTTGTCTGAGCAATCAAATGAACAAACTCTGACACTCTCCCACAGAAAGACTATTGGCCAATGAGCTGCTCCAGGGAAAATGTGCCTTCTGGCAGAAATCTCCAGATACATACCAAATAGGAAGTTATAGATCATCACTGAACAGATCATTTATCATTAACCCCCAAAGTAACAGGAGAGCAGCTCCTCCCAAACTTAAAAATTCATTGTGAATTTAGGGCTGTAACCTTAAATGGCAGCAATGAGCAAAAGTTAGCAATCAAATAATTACAGAAGTGTCAGGCTGAAGGGAATCTCCCATGTACTACCACTTCATCCCCTAGGGTTGAGACACACTTGAAAACATCTTAGGCATCTGTCCAACCTGACCTCAAACTCCTAGTAGCTTATTCTAAGGTTACTTTATCTGTACAGCTTCAGCCTACCACAGGATCACAAAGGTGATTAAGGGAACACAGCATCTTTCACATGAGGAGAGGCTGCAAGAGCTGGAACTCTTCAGCCTGGATAAAAGAAGACTCAGGGTGATCTTATCAATGTTTACCTGATGAGAGGGAATGAAAAAGAGGG
The DNA here is from genome assembly GCA_008921705.1 of Burhinus oedicnemus. NCBI lineage: Eukaryota > Metazoa > Chordata > Aves > Charadriiformes > Burhinidae > Burhinus > Burhinus oedicnemus. Next base: position 60,106 of record VFFE01003732.1, on the reverse strand, counting down.
AGCCAGACTCTTCTCCACAGTGCCCACTGACAGGACAAGAGGCAACGGGCACAAACTGAAATACATGAAATTCCATCTGAACACAAGAAAACACTTTGTTACTCTGAGGGTGGTCAAAGACTGGAACAGGTTGCTCAGAGAGGTTGTGAAGTCTCCACCTGCAGAGACATTCAAAACCTGACTGGATGTGGTCTTGGGCAACCTGCTTTATCTGACGATGCTTGAGCAGGGAGGTTAGACTAGATGATCTCAAGAGGTCCCTTCCAACCTGAATGATTCTGTGATACGCTCTCAAGTTTCATTCGTGGTTTCACCAGTGCAACAGAAGAAAGCCAGGAAGTTAATTCAATTCCTTGACATGTACAGGAGGGAGAATGGTAACAGCTTATGTGGTTTCTGTTATGCTATTTCCCTCCCAACAAAAGCTCACTGCCTTGGTCTCTGGCATCTCTTGATGAGCCCCTCACGAGATGGAGTAACATTCCAGCTCTTCCTCTTCTACAGGGCTTCAGCAAAATTCTCATCTTCCTTCTAACTGCCCATTGTCCTCCACAGTCACCACATGCTTCCTTACACCCACTTCTGACCCTCCTATTTTGCAAGAATTTTGCTGGTACTGATCTCTTATTCTTGTCCATTTCATTGCATGAGAGTTCTGCTCAGCCAAGGCTGCACTTGTCCTTCAACAGCACAGTTCATAGCTGCTATTACATTCAGTTACCACCTTAGCGATCTCGGGCAGATGTTGACTTCCCTGGGTTTTTCCCTGCAAGAGTTTGGTTGGGTACAGAAAGTTCAAAGCCACTGATCAATTAGTAAATGCTTTGGAAAAATCAACTTTTAAAGGAGGAAATTTGAAAATCTTCAAGACAACATAGCTAGGAGCTGAAATAAACTTGAGAAGTTGAAATGTGCATCATACAAAACAGATGTCAACTGAGCTTTGAGAACACAGGAGGAAGAGAAAGGTCACTGACTCCAACCGTGCGGCACAGACTCCCAGCTGCCCAACACACACAGCACAGCATGGTGTGATATCACAAGCCAGACAAGAGGGCTTAGGCAACAGGCTGTTCACTGCACCCTGGCTGGTGACTACACCCTGCCGGACCTGAGCTGGCTTGTACAGTGCCATGCTGAGCATTTCCATGTCCTTAGCACAGTTATTGCATGGCCTGAAAAACTGCCCCACAGATAGCAGGACTGCCTGCAAACGGAAATCTTTATGTCCTCTCTAGTTTGCCAGGATTGAGAAACCGTAGAAGTAAAAACATCCCATCTACAAGAGAGCAAGAGTCAGTGTCAGCACATAGTTCTCAACAAGGCTAGATGAGTGCTTCCTCATTTCTGAATTCGTACTAAGCTAATGAAAATTAAAATAACTTTCAGCGTGTGCTGTCTGGGGGTGTCAAGTTCCCATGATGCACTAAACAAACCACAGCCTAACAGCTGCGCAACAGCATAGCAACAGCATAGCCTGCACAGGGCCAGCGTGCAGGCTCTGGAGAGGTATTTGCCCTCACTGTGTCCTGTGTCATATGCTCCACTAGCTCAGGATTCAGCTATTAGGAAGCCGAAGTTTGGTCATTTTTGCATCAGGCTTAGTGCTGATACTGCTGTTAAAAAGTACTGGTGAACACATGTGGAGAGAAGTACTTCCCAGCAGAAGACACCCAGACAAATCATTTCAAATATGGTCAAAGTTTCTCTGCTAAGTGCTGTAGAAACTGAGGGCTGCCTTACTGAGGAAAAGTTCACAGTCTGCTGTAGAGAACAGACTTAACTGAGACCTTCTAAGAGCTCCTGACTTCAAAGTCTTCATCTAAAATCCCAACAATGAAGTCTGGGAGCAGAGCACAGGCTGTGTTTCTCTATGGGAGAGGTCTGCTGTCACAAGTCATTCATGCTGGGGTTGGCTGCAACCAAACTATAAGGCAGATGCTAATTTTTTGTTACCAACCAAAGAAGAAAGTTTTCACAGTTTCACCCAAAAAGGGAACTATGTACACCTGGGGTTGTCTTCGCTTCAGAAGAAGCATCAGAATATTTGCATTTGAGGCCATTCACAAAACTTGGTCTGTAGAGTCACACGATGGAAGAGGTCACCTAGTCATTTTTTTCCCCATACAGAGGTGGGATCTGATACATTCATCCAAATACTTTTGCCATGAAACCAGCCTATCTTAAGTAGGTTCTTCCTTCACAAGATTCAGTGACAGCGGATGGCTTTGCCTTGGCAACTGCTCTGATGTGCACAAAGAAACAGCCTGACATTATCCAACTCTTGCATGCAACTGATGGCTCACATCAGGTAGGGCTCCTGTAACAGTAATAAAGTCCAGAAATTCGGAATTTTTGTGTACAAACTATTTGGAAAACGCTACAGCAGACTCCACAGCAAATGAGTTTGGTTTTATCTTTTTTTCTCTCAGTCAAATATTTTCTAGATAAACTGAAGTCAGTTTGAGATTAATGTATGCTTGTTCAAGTGCGAAAACAGAAAATAAGCTGATTTTTTTTTTGTTATGTAGAAACAACAACAAAAATCCAAAGCACAATCTCCCTTTCAAAACACCATTTACATGAAGCTAAAGCAGTGGTTTTTTCAGCGCATGCTTTCAGCAGAGATGATGCCTCCGGAGAAGGACTCTGCATCCAACTGTGAAAAATCAGACTGTAGTGCCTTACCCCAAAGAAGTTTTGGCATAGATGTATGGCAGCCAGCCCACTAAACAGCCAGGCACACAAGATGTACTTCCCTGGCTGCTCAGACAGTAAGTCTGAGACAGTAAGTACTGCTACCAGTAAGACTCATCTCTGCCTCCTCCCAGGGTGGGCTCTGAGAAGTGCTGGGAAGACCCAGCACCCAGATCCCTTGGGCACAGCCCCTAGCATGCCAAGGGGCAGCCAGCTGTACACAGAGAAAGCTAGCTCACCTGTGGAGAACCACTTGTTGAAGTGGAAGAAGAGAGCCAGGTCAGCTTAATACAACTCATTGACTGCATCCGACATCAAAGAGAGTGGAGGCTGCTCTTTAGTTGACAAGGCTCTGCATTCAGCGCACCACTGCCAATGAATATTCTTCCCCAGCATAAAAGTCATGCTCACCTTTGACAAACACAGCTTCTCTCTATAGAGAAAATCAGTTGATTCAGAGTGGTTTCCAGCTGATCCATTCCCACACCCATCCCCTTCCCTTCACTCTCTGATTTTTAATGCGCCCAAAACAAGCAAGATGGGTGAAAGCCTCTCACTAGTAGGGATCCACTTGGCTATGTGAAACCTCCCACTACAGCCGGTCCACCTAACGAAGGACAGAGACACGTGTGCTTCCTGCTCCACCCGCGGCTCAGGAAGCTGGATTCTTTCCTCTGCCCCATGTTGTGCTTTGTGGACTCAGAATGCAGCAAGCCAGAAAAGACTGTCGAGAGCTGGCTCCAGGAAGAGATTTCAGGATCAACATCCCTTTGTAGTCTCACACACTCTTCAGCTACAGTAGAACTTACTCCTACTCTAGCCTAAAATAACTCAGTCCTCAGACATGTTAAGTAAAACCATTAATACTAGTAATCCAGGGACATGTTGTTTAAACCTCCCAAACTTTGAATAGCATGTTTAAAAATCTATAAAATACTGGTGCCATGCTCTAGACCCAAGTTTGCAGGAAAACAGTAACTAAACGTTTACTTTTGCCAGAAAGTGTCAGAAAAGCTAATTTAATCTCTGGTCAGTTTTATTTTTCAGAGTACAAAAGCTCAGCCACTGTTTCTTCTTTCAGGCTGAAAGCAAAGGAGCCAGACCACTTTAGCCTTATGTTATCCATTGGGAAACCAAGATGTTTTAAGGGTGTTTGAAAGAGAGATGCAAACTTTAGTTTATGCAGGTTCTTAAAAGGTACTAGGAAACATCTGTTATGACCTGGCTACCTGAGAATGCCATCTTCGGCACAATCCCTCAGTCATCTTTTTTCAGGAGGATTGTTTCGGCCAAGATCATGACTTTCAAAATTTATTTTTACTGTGATAAATTTGTCATCATGATTACTGCTGTTGTTATCCTGGCATAAAGCACCTTTATGCGCACAACAGCAGACACACTAGAAGACCACGCTGCCTCATTTATGCCACTAAATACAGATAAATCTTAACCCATGATGCAACCACAGGACTTCTATCCTGCTGAGGCTGACAAAGAACACTATAAGCCCTAAGTATGGCGGTGTCATAAAAACATCCTGACCATCATGACTCCCCAGAGCTCTCAGCATTCATTTCAACAGAAACTATGAGAAAGTAGTACCACACACTCCTCTGGGGTTTAGCAACATTCAGACTGGTAATCTCTCCTGAATTAGATCAGGCATAGAGAAATTGGCTTGCAAAACTTCCTAGTTTACAAGGGTTGTACAATTTGCTTTAGTTTTCTATTTCACTAAAACATGTTACCAGTGTTAAAATAAGGATAAACAATATTACGTATCTCCCTCCTCCAGCCCCTGACCACAAAGAGCAACTCCTCAGCTGCTACCTTACCTTCTGAAATAGCCTTCTTGACTGCTGCAAGGTAAGCATCAGGCTCATCATCATTTGTGAGTTCTTGCCATTGAGACCAGTCCTTGAAAAAGGTCAAATAGTCGTCACAGTCCGTAACACCGCAGAACAGCTTAACTACTTTGGACGGGGGCCATAAAGCTTCCTGAAGGCTCTGCAGGACAGGAGGGAGATAAAAACTCTGCACCAGCTCGGCAGATAGCAAAAGGATTATGCTCCGACTTCTGTTGAACAGGTCCAGCTCCTGGTGGGAGATGGCAGACTCGCCTTCCAGCTGGTAGCTCAGAATCCGATGCTTTCGAACGTGCCGAGTAAAGAGGAAGAGGTTCTGGAGGTACTGACACCATTCAGCAGCGTCACTTGCATACACAATCAGCACATCGTATCCTCCAGGGGTTCCTGTAGAGGTGCAAGTGATCACAGGGAGGAGGATTAAATTCAAAGCAAGAACTGACCCACAGCATTGCAGCAAAAATCCCACAGGGCTGTCCCTATAATTCATATCAGAAGCTCCAAAGCACTTCAAAAGAACGGTAGATACATCCAAAGTGAGGTGTTCATGGCCACAAAGCAATTCTAAGGGTGGCTGAACCCCTACTTGCATTTACGCCACTAAAATTTAGGCAGTTTTTTCATTCTCAAAAATCTTCCTATGAAGAAGGGGATTTCCTATGTAGTTTCAAGTGAAATAAACCACATGTGGAGATGTACAGATTTAAAGCATGTTGATAGGAAGAAAACCCCACAAAAACCCAATCTCCAAAATGAACTAGCTTGAAAAGGGGAGTTCATCTTTGCATATGAAGTGAAATCATTTTAGACAACTATAGGGTCTCTGCAACTCAGCTGCAGACCATTACATGCTAAAGTAGAATATACACCAAACATAGCACACCTAAATTAAGAAAGGCCTTTATTTAAATGAGGTCCCACAACCCTTACAGGAAGTCACTATAGCTTCCACGGTGTTAGACATTTGCTCTCATTGCAGCAGAAAGCAAACTGCCTGCAAAATATGCGTGCGACTGAAGGGTACACCAGCCCCAGTTCTCAGAGCACAGCAATTCTATCATTCAGGCTTCAGGCGCTTTGCAAGCCTGTGTCCTTCCCCAGAACTCTCATACAAAGGTTTCCCAACCATTTTGGCATGACAAACCCTCTCCTCGGAGGGAAAGAACTAATACAATAGTGGTGCCAATAACACAGCCCAAAATACCTTCACCAAAGTTGACTTATTCCATAATTCTCTAGAGACAGCTCCTACCTACACGCTCCTGCACTTCTGTGCTCTGGAGCAAAAGCACTTTTAAAATGGTTTCCAGCTTGTTAAGAAGATCACATGCAGATTGAACCAGTATGACATGATGCAGTACTCTCCACCAATCTCAAGAAACCTTTTAAGTCTAAATTTAATTTTCTCATTCACCTGTAAAGAAGTTTACCCAAATTAGAGGATTACAGCTCTGGTCCCATGGTAAATTTCAGTGCTGAGCACTTCAAATGGTATTAGCAAATTGTCATCTTCTAATTCCACTTTTATTCTTTAAAAGTGTCAACATTTCCAAGCCATCTCCATCCAGAAGCAAGCAAGCAAAGGCAGATTTTTCTAAGTAAAGTCGAAGGCAATGCCTAAAATTTGGCATGCCAAAAAGAACATCTGCAGAGAGTGAATTTACCAGAATTGAAGATGAGTTTTGCAGTCACCTTATTAAAATTCAACCAAAATTGAACAGCCTCCAAAAAGACTCCGTTCTGCCACTTTCCCCAGAACCTTCATTAAGCAATGAAGGCTGAAATGATGTCTAGGCTACAGTTCCCCAGCTCCAAACCATACAATTACCAACTTTAAGTTGTAGTTGAGCAGAAGTGGTACAGTTGAGAAGTAACCAATAGCATGATGGTTACCTGCATAAATGGAAGGTCTCTAGCAGTGAAAGGATGATGTCCTAGCTATGGAGAACAGGGACACTGCAGTTCAGTATTCACTAAGACAGCTGCATGTTTCTGTGTGAATACAGCTCTTGAACCCCAGATGGAGGCTTGTAGGAGACAGCATTCTCAACGAAGGGGACCCAGCAAACTCATAAAGCAGACAAACAGACCTAAAGCCTTGGGACCTTTAAGCTAAGAGTGCAGAACTGCTGTGAAAAAAGATGGTTTTCACACCAGTGAGAACACCACTATCACCAAAATATCGCTTCTGGCTGAACACCACCTGACAAAAATGACAGAATCACATGGGCAGAAACAGGAAAAGCAAGCAGAATTCAGCTCAGTTGTTTTATTCTAGAAAGGGAGGAGTACCAGAGACTTCTGCTTCCACTGCCACGTGTTGATTTACATGCAACACAGTGGGAAAGGGCAGCACAACTATCTGCCAAGAACAGAGCCCACGCACTGCAGCACAGCCAGCTGAGCCTGACCTCCTCAGATGGGGAGACAATGCAGCAACATCATTGAGAAGACAAGGTGTGCCCAGGGCTCCTAAAGTCCTACCCTGGCATTCTCTGGGAGGAGTCCCACCTCCAGACTGAATAAAGCAGCAGTGGCCTCCAGGGCATCTTAACATTCTGTAAAATGGAACACCTAATCCTACCATGCGTTTTTAAAAAGAGAACAGCTTCTGCAAACAGGCCCTTCTCCAGTCTTTCAATAAAAGGAAGCAGCTGTGCTTGGAGAGGGCACAGGGTGGGGGAGTCATTGATTTTAGACATGCATTGTGCTGTAGGGGCACTAAGTATCGGAGAAGCCTCCCTTCTCCAATATGGAGGCAAAGATGCAAATTTGACGGACTCTCTGCAAGTCCCCTGCCAGCATTTACATCCCCAGAGACAACATCACCCAGAGCAGTGTAGCCTCTGCAACCAGAAGGAAGGAACTTCACCTAGTGTTTAGGAATGGTACTGATTCCCTAGACAGCACTTGCTCTACCAGCAAGCCATTCTCCTTAACAGAGCTGTGCCAGCTCTCCCCTGCCCCTCTTACCACAACTCCTGTAGCCTGTTACACTTCTAGGATAAACTGAGGAACAATGCTTTTAAAAGGAGAACTGAGAAATAAAATTACTGACTCCACTTTTAGAGCCAAGGAAACTCTCTATGTTCATAAGCAAAAATACTGGAAGTGGGTCTTGAAGAGCTAAATAAGCTTAAGTCAGCAACGGGACTGTTTCAAAGAAAACAAAAATCTAGAAATAGTTTCAATTGCAACATCCCCTTTTAAAAGAAGGATGACACAGGACTCGCTTTCCTGGATCATGCAATTATTTGTCTAACCAAATACCTCTCTTTGCAGCACCAACTACTGTCCAGTCCTCAGGGAAAAGTGTAATAAATGGAGAACGCAGAATGTTTCAGCAAGTTTTTCCCACAACTCTTCACACATCAGTTAGAGAAAAACTCACAGAGTACACTTCAAAGCACAATGTAAACTCTGCCTATTGTACACATACAAGGAAATCCCTAGGCGAACACCAAGCATTTTATTTCTTTAAACCCTGACCTTAGACGGATGCTTTAACAATGCATTTGACAGGTTGGTTTTGGAAAAACAAACGCAAGGAAGCCTTCAATTCAAGTAAGAAAGGTACGAAAGAGATGAACGATATATGCAATAGCAAGATGAAAGAAGTTTTGTGCCAGCCAACCATTTCAAAAATTTTTCATGCTCTCAAGTGTAATCTAGCTTAAATTTTAACAGTACCTTGTTTCTGTATTCCTAAACTTAGGGTATAAAAGTGACTTTTGCTTCTGTTTATAAAATGTCAGCACTATTAATAATATTACAGGGCATATTTAACTATTTATTTAATAAAAAAACATCCAGGTGGGGTTCTCTTGTAGTTTGCAATGTTAAAACATAACCTTTGGACTCCTTTCCAGCTGTAACTGCCTCTTCAGTGCTTAGTTGCCCACTCCATTATACAGCAATGACAAAAAACTGATGAGATTACAAACCAGTACTGTAGAAATGCCTAAGACCTCTAATTGAGGTGGACGGCCAACAGGCTAAATAGCACAGAGACAGAACACGACACAAAGTTTTCCCTAGCTTATAAACTGCAAACAGAATGAAAGGGGATGAAGCAATTCAGTCAAAATCACCAAAGGCTCATGGCAAGAGAATAAAAGTATCTTGTAGTGATAGACTGTATCATGCCTTCATAGTCCCTTCTCTGAGAAGCAAACAAATCAGGCTCATCTTCAGATCATGCTTGGGAGTACTGAGGTGACAATCTTTGAGTTCAGAGAAAACATGGGGTAGTGTTTTATGGCCATATCATAGGGATCTGATTACCCCTGAAACAGCTAAAGAATACTGCGGGAAGCTGGCATATCAGCCCTGGGTAAGACTACATCTCGCTCACTTAACACTTCCCAAATTTGAATCAGATGTCATCAACTGTTATTAGCTATTATTTCATTCTACAAACCAAAAGGTTTGACCTGTTTCAGTTTATAGATCATAAATAGTTTTCCTTTGTACTTGTGGGTCCCATAAAGCAAATTCAGGGCATCTAATAATATACAGCTTTTCTGTGTCACCTTTCACATCCTTCTCCTAAGTAGACCATGACTTCTCCTTGTCCACGGACCAGGGGAAAAAACTGATAAACAAAATCTTTACTTGAACTCAGATGATCATATGCAGTGCCAAGCAAATCTGTTTTCATCTGCTAGATCAAATCCACCTCAAATTCTCACTAAATGAAAAAGTGCTACACAGCCTGTTATCAGTTTGCACTGGGATTAATGCCTACAGAGGATATACGAATATGGCAGTCCAAAATATCAATCCTTGCTAGAGGGGGATTCACTTCCTATGAAAGACAATTGCCTACAATATAAATGAAACCCAACCCAACGTGTCTTAATAATCAAATTCTTATGACAGAGAGTGCTTCCAAGAGGTGTTAGAAGCTGCTGGTGGGCCATTAACAGAAGTCCTCAGCACCTTTCATATTTCAGTGTCTGAAGTGTGTGTATTTAAGTGATGTATGAGGAAATGAATGCATTCTTTGCCTAGCTGGAATGCATAACAAAGTAATCATGATCACATGCAATAATTATTAACATCCTAGCAAAACCTCTCGCTTGGGCTGGAATAGAAACCCTTCACTTTAAGTGCTGCAAACAAGCAAGAGAAAATAGCAGAATCAAAGTAGATAAAAGTTTTGCGAACCAAACTTCAGTGATAGGAACACGAGATTTGCATTATGATATGTGAATCTAAAATCGTTCTACTTTGAAGAGTCCCTGTGAAATCACCTTCTGTTTATAAGGAGAAAAGTAGTTTTGCCCACAAGTCTCCTGGGGCCTCCATTTAGCTTATTTTTACATCACAAGGCGATGCGCGTCAGTGAAACACTAACGTTACTTCACACCCTGAGAATGGCACGTTTTTCCTTTTTTAGATAAAGCACATACACTTCCCTGCAGGGAGGGGAACTTGCAAATTGGGCACTAGCAAGACTTACACAATATAGGCTAAACCCCTCTCCCCCTGGAGGTCGCAGCTCTATTCTAATCAGTTTTACCTGCACGTTAGCTAAAACATTTTCATTGATGGCAACCCGGCTCTCAGTTTGTTTGTGATCCTCTGCCACTGTGGCAAGGGGCACCAAGTCATACCCCAAAAAGGAAGTGTGTGAAAATGCAGGGGGATAAAGTAGTATTTAGAAGAACTGAATTCTCTACAAAACGTCGCAGAAAAACATCTAGGTGGTAAAGGCTGAGCAGGGTCACATTCCTGTACAGACTACCCTCCCTCAGAGCCAGCTGAGCTGCCAGCACTCAAGTGCACTCAAGGCACAGGAGAGCTCTGCCAGCACCTGGCCTGAGCTCAAGCCAAGTGAACCAAGATAAGGTAGAAAGCGCAGCAACCTGGCCGCCAACAAAGCACCCACCGCTGCTCTGAAGAGCCCCGGGGCTCCCCTAAACTCGAGGAGGGGACCCTCCTTTACCTTTCCCCAGCAGCGGAGGAGCGCCAGGGGCGAGCAGAGCCGCCCAGCGGCACCGCCCCGCAGGCGGGAGCGGCCAGGCAGCGGCGGGCAGCGCGCCGCGCTCCGTTACCTCCCCGCTTACCGGCGCCAAGGCGCGGGACAGCTCGCTCCCGGGCTGGGCTGCCGCGGAGAGCCTCGGCTCGCCGGGGCAGAGCCCGCCCGGCCCCGCCGCGCAGCACGGCCGGGCGGAGGAACCCCGCCGCCCTCCCCCCCGGCACCTACCGGGGGCCGCCATGGTCCGGGGCTGGCGGGGAAGGGGCCGCTCCCCTTCCCTCACATCGGCGGCGGGGTGGCGCGGCGCGTCCCTCCCGCGGCCACTTCCTCGACCCCGGCCGGGCGCTCCGTCCCGCCGCCGCCCGGCCCGGCCCCGCCCCGCCGCCACCCGGCCGGAGCGGGAGGGCGCTCGGCAGCGGAGGGCGGCCCGCGGCGCCCCCTGCAGAGCCGGGCACCGGGTGGCTCCCGCCCGGCCCCGCCAGCGGCTGGTGGCGGCTCCGCATCGCCTCCCAGGTGGGCGGCGGGATTCTGCTGCCATAGCAGGGAAATGCCCTTTACCAGCTGGCTCCAATCATATATTGCATAGGCGGCCGAGGAAGCAGCGCTACAATGAGGAAAGCTCATGTGTTACGGTGACAGAAAAACTTCATATCCTCAGTCAGGAGAAACTTAGAGCGATGGTTGTGGAACAGAACAAGCGAGACCTGTTTTATGCACACCCCTAACTTAGGCTTTGACTTCTGTCTCCTACAGGCAAGGACTTTTATTTTTTCCGAGGAAAAACTGATTTGTTCCATATAAAGAATGAAGCACTTGATATTCTGTGTTTTTCTCTCAAAGATGCAGTCTTTTAACTTAGATTTCCTTGTGACTATGCTCATGTTTGAGTAGAGAGAAAATAAGCAGCAGGACACCGTTGGAGTTCAGAGAGAAGGACTCCATTTAATTTTGTTGCTGAAGACAAAGCAACAGATTCTACCTAAATAATTACTTCAGACTATTCCTTTGCAAAGTTGGAAAAAAACACTTGCACTGATTTGCATTCAGCAAAAATTATTTGCTGAGAACCAGGGGTGTCTTTCTTTGATGCACTTCAGCAAACCAAAAGCAGATTCCTTACAATCTGGTTTCCCAGTCAAGACAGTCACTCCCGAGCAGCCAGCGGACATTCTGCGTGCAGCTTGCTTAATGTCACAAACGCTAATGTTAGAACAGAGCTGGTTACAAACAGCAAGGAACCAACTGTTTCCTAATAATCAACTCTATCTTAGAAGTTAGTCAAACTCTCCCATTACCACCAAATCTTTCTTTACCCAAACCGACTGTAAGCTTACAAACTGCGCGCCACAGCCTGTCTTCCAAAACCAGAGCGTTTGTTCCCACGATAAGAAAGTACTAGGATAAAAAACAACCTGATGACACAGCCTTGTGAGAAACTCCAGGTATGCAGAGAAGAAACCAGCACTTTCGCATCTGAATCCTCTGGAAAATATACAATAGAATAAAGAACACCGGGGCACTGGAGAAGTATGCAAATACAGTATCTACTTGGGATTTATGTGAGGAACAAAAATTTAATAGGTGGAAACTAGAGTCTCTAGCCAAATTCTTTGACTATTATGGAATAATACTCATATATTAAAAACTAGTGAAACAGATGGATAACCATGTATATGACTTTATAATGATTGTTCCACATTATTTCCCTTGTAAAGCTGTTTATCTTCATAGAATCATAATACGGTTTGGGTTGGAGGGGACCTTGAAGACCATCTAGTTCCAACCCGCCTGCCATGGGCAAGGACACCTCCAACTATACCAGGTGACTCAAAGCCCCATCCAACCTGGCCTTGAACACCTCCAGGGATGGGGCCTCCACAGCTTCCCTGGGCCACCTGTTCCAGTGTCTCACCACCCTCACAGTAAAGAATTCCTTCCTAATATCTAATCTAAATCTACCCTCTTTCAGCTTAAAACCGTTACCCCTCATCCTATTGCTACACTCCCTGATAAAGAGTCCCTCCCCATCTTTCCTGTAGGCCCCCTTTCAGATACTGGAAGGCTGCTATAGGGTCTCCCCAGAGCCTTCTCTTCTTCACGCTGAACAACCCCAACTCTCTCAGCCTGTCTTCATAGGAGAGGTGCTCCAGCCCTCTGATCATCTTCATGGCCCTCCTCTGGACTCACTCCAACAAGTCCCTGTCCTTCTTGTGTTGGGGGCCCCAAAACTGGACACAGTGCTCCAGGTGGGGTCTCACCAGAGCAGAGTAGAGTGGGAGAATCACCCCCCTTATCCTGCTGGTCATGCTTCTTTTGATGCACTCCAGGATACAGTTGGCCTTCTGAGCTGCAAGCGCATATTGTCAGCTCATGCTGAGCTTCTCATCAACCAACGCCCCCAAGTCCCTCTCCTCGGGGCTGCTCTCAATCCATTCTCCGCCCAGCCTGTATTTGTGCTTGGGATTGCCCCAACCCATGTGAAGGACCCTGCACTTGGCCTCGTTGAACTTCATGAGGTTTGCACGGGCCCACCTCTCAAGCCTGTCCAGGTCCCTCTGGATGGCATCCCTTCCCTCCAGTGCGTCAACCACTCCACACAGCTTGGTGTTATTGGCAAACTTGCTGAGGGTGCACTCAGTCCCACTTTCCATGTCACCAACAAAGATGTTAAACAGCATCGGTCTCAATCCCGACCCCTGAGAAACGCCACTCTTCTAACTTCCAGAATAAAAAGTTAAAAACATAATCACCTCTCTGATGTTAGATGAGGATTTCAACATGCTCCTTGAAACAAGCTTTTAAAGCTTTGCAGTATCATACAACGGACTAGCAGAGTCAGCTCCCTGCTTAGTCAGAACCCATGGGGCTTCTCTATGTGTCTCAGTGTCACTTAGGATGCTTTGTATTTTATTTAATCAATGCAAAGCCCACAGGAAACCTCTTTAGGGTTTAAATTTCCTAAGCCACTAAAGTGAAATTAATATACTTCTCCAAAGGAGCTTAAAAAAAATAACCACTAGCACATTTTTTCCAGAAACCTTCACAGCAACCTCCACTGAAAAAAAATCAGTTGACAAATTGAGGCGAAAGCCCCTTTACACTCTAGAACATTAGGCTGGCCTAAGGGAAACAGTTACATAGCTTGTAATGCATTAAGAACAAAATGAGGAAATAGAGGGAGCTTTTCATCCTCCCTTGCCCAAAATTGACTGTACAAGTCTTAACCTTCTTCCCTTCAATTCACTGCAGCATGTGAACATGGTTGCATTTGCAGCATTATTATCAAGGGACTATCTTATCCCTGCCCAAAGAAAAGGACTAGATTGCTCTTTCTGGAGCCATTGCTTTTTTGCTAGGTACTTTTGAGAGGTAACAAGTAAAGGATTCAGTAAGTGTTTCAATACTCATGCCATCCCTCTTCACATTTTCTTTGCCACGAAAAGAGTGGGAAGAGCAGAGACCTCTCACAGGGATGCTCTCTTCTGAGGTGAATAGCTCTCCCTGCAGCCTTAACAAGAGATACGGCAGGCAACGGGAAGGACTGAAAGGACCTATGAGGAGTAGGTGAGGGGAGCAAAGGAATTCACAAGTAGTAGCATAAATCATTTGAACTTGCTTGTTTTTTAGATCCCATGATCTTCCACTACTGCCTTTGGGAACACAAGAACAAAATAGTTTTCCTTGCATGGTTACTGCCCTGCCAGGTCATCTGGAGAGTTGCAGGCACAACACAGGGCAACACAGCTAGACAGCCACACACCTCTGAAGAGAAGCAGTCACACAGCACCTGGGAACAGACCTAACTGGCAAAGGCTTGGCAGGAGAGGGAGATGCTTACTAACTAGGCAAGAAGTGAAGTGAGCCAGTGAAGCAAACACAGCCAGTAATTTCCCTGGCTCCTCGCAGCAGTTACTTCAGGCATCAGGACTTAAAATAATGACAGTTTACCAGCAATGGCTGCATCTGTTCCTTTCTGATGCTGACAAAAGCACAGAACTTGTGCTGAGCTTTGCAGATGAAGCTTGCAGCTGTAGCTTACTGTGGATGGAAGCTACAAGAACTGAGAAGTACTGATTCCCAGAAACAGTTTCCTTTCTGCAACACAGCCCTGAGTTATTCCATACATAACAAGGGCAGGCCAGATCACGGGCATCTGAAAACAAAGTACACATGTTTAACAAGCCCTCAGCTGAATGTCCTTTTTCTACAATACAGGCAACAGCACCTGTACAAAATGACAGAATCTTACAGTACAATCTACCACTACATGAGCTGCTTTTATTTCCCCAGCACCGCAAATGTGGCACCTTCCAGAGACACCAGCACCAGGTGGGCTCTGCCCAGCACAGAGCCTTCCCAGGTGCGTGTTCAGCAGGCACTACATAACTGCATACAAGAGGGACAAAACCCCAGCGCACCATGGCACAGCAATATTTGGAGATGGTTAAGAGCAGAGGACTAGGTAGAGGAAAGGTAAAGAACGTAATGCTACCTGCCACTGCTTGTTTGACCCTGGCAGCCCTAATTCAGGATTTTCAGCATGGGACTCTCTTCTTCCCTTCCCCTCAGCAGGCTTTATGGCACATTCTATTGAAGAGAATCAAAAAAAGCCCCATCACAAAGGTAAGGAGAACAGAGCACTACAATCATGAGAACAAACCTTCAGTTTCACAGAATGAAAAAAGTTTCAATAGAGACATGACTAATTTAAAGCCACAGCAATATACAACAGCTGAATGAAATCTCCTCCTTATCAGGGTCCTGAGTATACTGACAGGCCATGCTTGTCCTGATCAGCCTCACCTGGGGTTTCCACACCCACTCTTTGTCCATAGGCCCAGAAGCTCCATTTAAGCTCAGGCCTGGGTCTTCAGTGCTTGCCTGTCAAGACTTCTCTCTAGCCTTACCTCCTTGATGTGCTTCAAACTTATCTTGTAAGTAACCTTATTCCTAGTTCCCTCTCTAGCTCAATCTTATAGATGGTCCCTTTAAAACCTGCAGTGCTACTTTTACCCTTAGCCCTTTCTCTGGCACTATCTCCCTTTGCTCTTGAATAGGTTCCTCATGCAGCTCTTGGACCTGGTTCATTGCTCACCTTTCCTAGTATGGTAGTAAAATTGATATTAACTAGAAAAATGAAATGTAAAATGTAACTGAAGCAACCAAGGAAACCTGCTGTTGCTGAAGTCCTTGATACTGCCCCAACCCTACTTAATTATTTACCTAATACTAAAATAGAGAAATAGTAACTAGACACAATTTATCTACAATTCAATTAAGGAACAAACCACTAGATAATGTAGCTTTGTTGACAAGTAGGGTATTCCTGTCAAGAGAATGATAAACTGTAGGCCTGGTCAGCAAACTGAGGAAACCACCTGGAACTGCCAAGATTAGGGGAGAAGTAGGTAAAAAGTAATTCCAGCAGGGGGAGATTGTGACCACTGACTCATTGACCACCTACTCAAAAGGGAACAATGGAAGAGGAAGACAGAGTCTGTGCGCTAATTTACACGGGAAGCAAAGAAATCTTGACCAATCATTAAAGAGAATAACAATTAATATGTATTAGTTGTTTTGAGTATGTAATAACCAATCTATAAAAGTGGAGATTTTTGAAGCTAAGGTGTGCTGCTGTCTTGGGATGAGCTCCCCGTTACCACGCGTTAATTGAATAAACTTGTAAATACCTCTGCTCTGTGTTACTGCTTGTGTACCGGGTAAAGAACCCAGACTTGGGACTACTGACAAACCTTGTTGTCAGTGTCTGGCTCTGCCCAACATGTTCAAGCTCTGTGGGAACGCACCCTGTTGGTGAGGTCACTGCCAGCACTAAGGTTGCCCACAACTACTGGGTTTTTTTTTCTCATTCAGTCCTGCTCCCTACCATTTTCCTTCCAGTGGCCATATTTAAACTGGATTGCAACTAGGAGTAGACTGGTAGGGGGAAGAAGGGGTTTAAGCAAACTGAAGTCTTCCGCTCCCGCGGAAGAACCCGAGTTCCCACCTCCTCCTCTCCGCTGCAGGCCCTAAGCCTGCATTTCCACCACAAGCCGACTTCCCGCCCTGCCCGTTTCCTTCATCCAGGCGCGGGCGCCGCCACCCTGCGGGGCCTTTCTAAATCCCCTCACGCCGGGAGGGACGGCTGTGCCTGGCAGGTCCCTCCTCTGCGCGCCCTTCCCACCGCCCCGCCAGCAGCCCTCTCCGCCGACTGCCGACACCTCCCTCTACGGCGCCCGGAAGCTCCGCTCCGCTCCCCCCGGGCACCGTTACGGCCCGCCCCAACATGGCGGGGAGGGCGGTGCTCAGGCGCGGCGGGCCTACGTCGGTGCGTGGCGCGGCGCGCGCGTGCGCGGCGGTGGCGGCACGTGGCGGCGGGGGCAGCATGGCGGAGTGGCGCGCGGTGCCCAGTGACCTCTTCCCCTTCGTGCTCGCCTTCCTGCGCGAGAACCACTTCGAGAGCGCCGCGCGCGCCTTCGCCAGGGACGCGGCGGCAGCGGCGGTGAGCGGGGCGGGCGGAGGGGGGGCGGCGGGCGGCTGACTGACTGACTGACTGACGCGGCCTCTCTCTTGCTGCAGAAGGAGCAGGACCCCAACGCTGCCTCCCTCCTGGACATCTTCAGCTACTGGCTGAAGTAAGTGCCCCTCTGGCGGCGGCGGCCGCGCTTACCGGGCCCCGGGGAGGGGGAAGTGGGGGTGGCTCCGATGTGCTGCCGGCCTCCCTCTGGCGCCAGCCGCCGTCTGGCCCTCGCCTCGTAAAGTCCCCAGCTCAGCCTTTCTCCCTGTAGGTCTCCAGCGGCCAAGAAGAGAAAGGTCGTTGCCAACGGCCCCCAGGCGAAGAGGAAACCGTCCTCCAGCAGCGATGGCAGCTCCAGCGAGGAGGACGAGACGCCCCCAGCCAAGAAACCAGGTGAGGTTTGTGAGCGGCCCTGGGGCAGGCCAGGGTTGCATTTGGCGTTGGCTCCCCGCCTGCACATAGAGCTCAGCTTCAGCAGCTATCAAGGACTGGTTTTGTCGTGACTGATCTTCTTTCTAGCAGGTCTTTAGCCCGTGGCAGGTAGGGTGTGTTTATCTTAGCTAAGGGTGATCTTTTTATCCTAGTGGTAATTTAACCACATCAGGGTTTGCATCCACTAGAAGATTTTAGCCATTCAGTTTGTCTCATTTTTGGCTGAGGCTGGCGAAGGCATTGGGCTGTATTGAGTTTTGAAGGTGCTATTGAAGTAGCACCTTCATTACCTTGTCTGTATTGAGATTCCGCATTCCAAACACTCAGCAGGGTTACTCTAGCTTGCTTCGGAACATTCAAATAACGTGTTGATTTAAATATTGAGTGAAATTGGTTTTTGAGTGCACATGGATTGGGCTGATACTCTCTTTGTGGGAGGTAGGTACCTCGTGATTTTTTCTATGCTATTTTCCAGGGACTTTCAGTTTCACCAAAAGCTTTAAAGAATGGTTTTTCATCCTGCTGTTGTTGGAAAACTGATTCAGGTTTTATAAGTGCTTTCACATTTGTTAAAATATGCATAACTTGACAAAACTCCTGCATGGCTAGGATTTATCAGGCTCCTCTTTGTATTGGTGGGCACCATGACCTGTTTGATGCAGGACAATTGTAGATAGTATCCTCGAGTTCCAGAGAAATGTTGCATCCTTACTCACCTGCTTCTTGTGTGAGGTTACTACCTTCCTTTCTCTCAAGCCTGTGTCCTAGTGCTACCAAAAAATACATCCTTCCAGTGTATTTGGGCACTTTGCATGTGGTAAACAGTTCCTGGCATTGTTCTTAGGCCTTGCCTTAATCATGGTGTACACAAGTTTGTGTGTATGTGGCAGCAGATTTGCAGGAGAGGAGGAGTAGACAGGGAGAGGGAGAGACACAGAAATCTCGTCTTCAACTTGAGCCATCCTAAAGCTGAATTTGAACTTAGATCTGATTTTTATTTGATAAGGACAGTTGCAAATACAACTCAAGGCAAAATTATTTCTTTGCTCCACATTATTAAAAAGTAGGCAGTAATCAGGAAGGGTATATTTGGCTAAAATACATCAAGCAAAGTGTCTGGAAGCTTAACTCAGCATTGCAGTGGTTCTCTTTGGACATCTGTGCTTGTTCAGTGGGTTTTTGTAAGCTGGAAGGTGTGCAGACCCAGTTAATGTTATCTTAGTTTGTGGGGACACTTTCCTTGTCGGGTGTCCTTGTTGACAATAGAAGTCTGCATTTAAATGTGTACGTGACAAAGATAAAATCTAGAATATGTTTTATCCTCATGCCTACCCAATTTGGAGTCTTCTGTTGCACCCTGCTCAAGAAACAGTCGGTTGTGGTTTAATGGTCTTAGTGTATCCTTTTGCCCTGATACCCACTAATGCCAGGTATAAGTACATGAAACTTTGAATTAACAATGTGTGCTGTTCCTTATTTGCAGCTAAAGCAGCAGCTGTGCCCAAGGCAAAAGCAGTTCCTCCAGCCAAGAAGGCAAAGAGCAGCAGTGAGGACTCCAGTGATGATTCAGACTCGGTGGAGGAGAAGAAGCCAGCAAAGGTCAGCTTTTCTTTACAGCCTCTTTAAACCATATTTGACAGTGATGGGTAATAGCAAATTTGACCAGCAGAATTCTCTCTGAAATTGGGCTCGCTCTTCCTGAACTGTGAAGTGCCTAGACTGCTGCAGGTGCAATGTAAGAAGACATTTCTGTAGTGGGACAGTGTGCCAATTGAACTGGTCCTGTAAAAAATTAATTTCATGTCTAGCACTCGCTTTGTTTCATATCCAAGTCTGCTCCTTGCTTTTATCCTAAGACTGCCAGGGCTTACTTTTTTGCAGAGAAAGAGTTATTTACAATCGCTAAAATAAATGTGATCTTTTTCTACATATATGTGTATAAATAAAAATAGAATCTTCTCTCCTTTTTCTTGTTGCAGTCATGGTTTGAGAAGGGGGCTGGGCAGGGGGGAAGAATGATGTCAGTGTACACTAGCAGTCAGAGTTGCCCAGTCAGTATTTTCAGTCTTCAAACTAGTGTGATCTGGAGAAGGAAAAGAGCAATGCCAGCTCCAGAGCTGCCCCCTTTTGAGAGGGCAGAACTGGAGACTGAGGTGCAAAAGAAGTCTCCCATGGGCTGCTGGGAGGTTTCCCAGAGCAAAACTGTTATCCAGGGATTTTCAGGCCTTAACCTTTAGGCAGAGTGATGTTTCCAAGTCAAAATGGTAACCTCTGTGAAAGGCAGCTGTTTATACTCTCTGTACATGTGTCCCACTCAACAGCCTCTTTTTCTTTTCATGGCTACAAAGGCTAATCAGTTTTCCTTCCCATTGTTTAGAAAGGCACAAAACCTGTGGTGAAGCCAGCTGGAACCAAAATCCAGCCTCAGAAGAAAGCAGAGAGTTCCAGCTCTGACTCGAGCAGCTCGGATGAAGAAGCACCAAAGAAACAGCCACCAAAACCAACAACACCTAAATCAGGTACCTCTTACTGTGTATTGTGAGTCAAAATACAAAAACAAAAAAGCCAGGGGAGGAGTGATGGGGGCTGTACCTGCATGCAAAGGCATATGTATTAACATAGCAGTGTGAAAATGTACTGTCTGTGCCATTTCCACTCCAGTCCAGTCTGCTTCTGGCATGAAAGAGATATAGAACTGATTGCAAATAAAACATCTGGTCCCAAATGCTGCATTGTTTGCATAAGTAGCTGTAATCAGCAACCTTAACTACTCAAGTTGTGCTTTTGCCAGTGTCTTCCCCTCAAAGAGCAAGGAAGATCTTTAGTCCTGGAACTTTCGATGAGCTAGAATGGACAGTTTTCTGAAAACTTTCTCTTAAGCTTGCAGTAGGGTAAAACAACAGTTTTGCAGTACTGCCTTAATTTGGGCTATTGGCTCCCTGTGGTTCTTTCCTCTCTATGATACTTTATGCTGAATGTAATTACTCCTCATCTACCATAGTGTGTTTTCTAATGTCCCTTTTTACTTATCTCAAAAGGAAGTAAAGCTGCTCAGGCAGCCACCAAGGTGGTCAATGGAAAAGCAGCAAGCAGTAGCAGCAGTAGTGAAGATTCAGATGAGGAAAAGGCTGCACCGAAGAAGGTAAATTAGATCATAAAAAAACTTCCTGAACACTGTAGGAGTCTAGTAACTGGGTGTATCTCTGTCTTGCAGGGACTGTGAAATGTGTAGACAAAGGCACAGACTACACAGATGCTGAGCACAGCATTTGTAGCTTTTATACGTCCTTCTCCTTTATACAGTGGGATTATGTGTTCTAGCACCTCTCCATGCACTGGCTTTCTTCCCTAATACCTCTTTGCTGTTTCCCCTGCTCCTTCCTTTTACAGGAAAGCATGTCATTGTGTCATAACCATATTGTAGTCTCCATTATAAGTTCGCTTTTGCATGACTCTTTCGTACTTAGCTATCTGTAAGTTTGAGTTTTCCACTAGGGAGTACTTAAAAATGTTTTCTGCAACACAAAAATAATTCTAGTTGTGTTTAATCAAGTGGCAGTTGCTACCATTTCAGTCAGTTCTGTGCCCCTTGGTCAGAGGAGCTCCTCATTAGGATGCAGCAGAAAACAACAGCAGAGTGGCCAGAAAGGTCATGATGCTCGTGTGTTTCCTAAAATTTGCATTTGAGAATCTTTGTTAATCTTTCTCCCTTTGTCTTCAAAATTTGCTCTCTTAAGTGAGGCATGGAGTTAAACAAGATCCATATCCAGCTGTCCCGACAAGATTTTGTAACTTCTTTTTTAATGCGTGTTTCTTTTCTTCTTGTGATAAGGCTGTTCCGAAGAAATCACCTCTGCCGAAACCTGCAGCCACTCAGGCATGTCCAGGGAAAAACAAACGTGCCAAGGAAAGTTCCAGTAGTGAGGACTCATCTGACAGCTCAGATGATGAAAAGCCACCTGCAAAACAAAAGCTGAAGTCTGGTAAGTACTAGATACCATTGCTGCTATGTGGGAGGATGCTTCCTACTAGTCCCGCTGTCCCGGGAGAAGCATGTGCAGGGCACAGGCACATCTTGCTGCACACAAGGTTCCAGGTGGTGCTGGTGGTGGTATTGTGAACCAGAAGTACAGCAGCTCTTTTCACGGATGCTGTTGGGGCTAAGCTTACAATTCAGCTCCTCCCTCAGTCAAGGGATGGGGAATCACGAAATCACAGAATTTTCAGAGTTGGAAGGGACCTCTAGAGATCATTTAGTCCAACTCCCCTGCTAAAGCAGGACTGCCTAGAGCACATCACTCAGGACTGCATCCAGGCGGGTCTTGAAAATCTCCAGAGAAGGGGACTCCACAACCTCCCTGGGCAGCCTGTTCCAGTGCTCTGTCACCCTCACCATAAAGAAGTTTTTTCTTGTGTTTGAATGGAACTTCCTGTGTTCCAACTTGAGCCCATTGCACATTGCATCGTCCTGTCACTGGGAACCACTGAAAGAGTCTGGCTCCATCCTCCTTCAACCCACTCTTTAGATACTTACAAGCAAAGGAGCGGGGAGAGATTGTGACAGGCTCTGCTTGGTTTGATGCATGTCTTCTATTCAGGTAGGCTTTGAGTACGTTCTTGCAGGTTTCTTGTCTGACCAGATTTGGGAATTAATTTGCCAGAAGTTTGGTTTTTCTGTAATTGCAGCAATTTAAGCTTTTTAGGTTTTTTGTGAAGTATGCAATCCAGCTGATGGACTAAGTGGGCCTCTGTTCAATATAGTATAGTGCTTTTAGGATTCCAGCAGAGAGCTGATCTGAATGGAGGATCAAGCATTGAAACTCAGTTTGATTCTCTAAACAGAGGATTTAAGAAGGCAGTAAATGAAAACAATCAACAATTGACATCTCTGTTTTATTCTGAAAAAAATTTGGCAACACAAACTCCCATTCTTCTAAAATACAGAGAAAACTTCTGCAGAGATGGTTGGGTCAGCTGAACCCCAAGTGGAGAGTTAAACTCACAGTGGAAACAGGAGGTAGCAATGGGGTGGGTGTAACTTTTCAAATTGTAAGCTAGTATCTTTGTAGCTACAAATATCTCCCGTGTTGCTTGCATTATCACGTAGGCATCAGAATGCTGGGTCTCTCTTCATAGGTCAGTACAGTGCTGTACCACCTCCTCAAGCTACGCAGACAAAGAAGGGCATTGCCAAGGCTCCTACAAAAAAGGCGGAGAGCAGTGACTCTTCAGACAGTAGTGATGAGGCAGAGCAGGTGCCCCCAAAGGGAGGAGCAGGTATGTTGTGAGGAGACTGCAGAGGAAGTACTACATGGTGCGGACAATGTTTTGGCAATGTCTTGGTTTCCTTGAAAAAGCCGTTTGACTTTGGTCTATGTTGCTGTTTGCTTCTCTGGAAGCTTCTGAGTAATTTGAAGGCATCCCAAACAATACTGTGTACAACCTGTGGATCCAAACTGTGTGCAGGTTGGATTCCTTTGCATGTGTTGGTTTGAAAAGTCATCAGCATCCAGTTTAGCAGGAATAAGCCAGACCCGTTACTGCAGCTGGCCAGGTCCTTGCTTGGCTTCCAGTGTGCTGGCTGAATGACTGGTGCACTGAGAAGGGAGCTTTTTCACATTGTTGCAGTTTAATGCCAGCGAGCAACTAAGACCCTGCAGTTGCTCGCTCCTCCCACCGCGGGATGGGGAAGAGAATCAGAAGAGTAAAAGTGACAAGACTCATGGGTTGAGATAAAGACAGTTTAAGTAAAGCAAAAGCTGTGCATGCAAGCAAAGCAAAACAAGGAATTCATTCACTACTTCCCATTGGTAGGCAGGTCTACAGCCATCTCCAGGAAAGCAGGGCTTTCCACATCTAACTGTTACTTGGGAAGACAAACGCCATAACTCCAAACGAACGCCCTTTCTTCTTCCCCCAGCTTTATATACTGAGCATGACATCACATGGCATGGAATATTCCTTTGGTCAGTTGGGATCAGCTGTCCCAGCTGTGTCTCCTCCCAGCGTTTTGTGCACTCCCAGCCTACTTGCTGTCAGGGTGGTGTGAGAGGCAAAAAAGTCCTTGACTGCTAGCGACAACCAAAAACATTAGAGTGCTGTCATCAGTATTCCCATCCCAAACCCAAAACAGCACTGTACCAGCTGCTAGTAAGAAAGTCAGCTCCATCCCAGCTGAAACCACAATGCATATCTGGAAATGGTTGGATCTTGGGACAAAGGCTTGGTGTGAATGTGGCCTGTTAATTTTAAACTTGCTTTCGCAGGCAAAGCAGTAGCTAAAACAGTCCCTGGCCCCCAGAACAAAGTTGTGACCACCAAGAAGGCTGAATCCAGTTCTGACAGTGACTCAGGTAATTCAAAAAATAGTTTTGATTTTTTTTTTTATGTTAATGTTTTTATTGGCCAGGTTGCTGTGTAGTGGTGTATCTGTGTATCTGATCCTTAGTGTATGAGCTTGAAAGCTACACACTCTCCATAGCTAACAAGATGTGAAATTGAAAACCAGCAGCCTGCTATGCAGAGTGGAGTCTGACCATGAGACACCACTGAGACCATTGGCAAGTGCAGAAAGGTCTGCATGTTGCTGGATGGAAAGGGTGGGGCATCACGTGTATCAGATTTCTCCAGGAAGGTTAATGGTTACACTTTTTGAGAATCTGTGTCTTCAGATTTTTGGTTTCTGTTATCCTATTGTGTTCGGGAGAAGTTTCCAAAATAAAAAAATGTTATCTCCATACCAGGTTCAAAGTAGACTCAAAAGATACTTTCTAATGTGACCCTAGAAATGGGGGCAGTGTGCTTTGTATCATCTGTTGATCAGGTTTAAGGTTTGCAATGCCGTATTTCCCATGTAAGTTCCCTATATGCTACATTTCCCCTCCAAGTTCAAGATGCTCTTGTGTATCTCAGCATCTCTGGTGCCATGGCAGGGACTGTGGGTGTCAACTGCCTGTCTGTCTGCAAACAGCTAGCACTAGACTGTGACCCTTCAACAAGTGGCAGGAGTTCTGTGTTTTCTGGTTTTGTTGCCTAGTTTCTCAGAAACGGACAAGGTTTTGATTACTGTAAAGTGTTCAGAAATGTTTGAATAGATCACGCTTGGCATTCCAGATTGCTGTGACACACAATACAAAGGTATATTTGTACGCAGGAGTATCCAGTTCATCCTCAGACTGCTGCTAAACACATCTGATACCAGAAATAGAAAGCTAACATGAGATACTGTGCTGTTGCTGCATCACTTTCCCTGCTTTGTCAATTTTATTGCCTAATTTCTTGCCTGTTTTTTGATCTTTACCACATAGCTTCTTTTCTCGATGTGTCTTCTCCCTGAGTTTGTTCTTGGTGATACCTGTACTTTCTCCAGTCCCTTATTCTGTACCTCTTCTCCTACATTATTCTCCAAATACCTGCTTCTTTGTGTATGCCTTAGTGAAGAACTTAAACTGCTTGTTTCCCTTTCCTCCCAACAAAGAAGATACGTAGAAGGAGGAATGTTGCCTCCTGACCATTCGAGTGTTCATCAAATGCTTCTTATTGCCAGTTATCTATTGGCTCAGCCTTGGGCCACAACCCATTTTGCTTTTCACTTCCCCTTGAGTTATGTACAAGTTACTACTAAAGTAATGTACACCAGAAGCTTATTAACTTAAAGAACATCTTTTTTCTTTTTTGTTTAGATTCCAGCTCTGAAGATGACAAGAAGAAGGTAGGGAGTAAGGTCCCACCTAAACAACCTGTGATAAAGAATACTTCCAAACCAGCAAAAGCAGCTGTCAAGCCTCGACAAGCAAAGAAGGACTCCAGTTCCTCCTCAGACAGCTCAGGTATTGGGGTAGGAGAAAAGGAGAATTTCCACACGACTGTTGTGCTTGCTTAGACCTCTGTGTTTCTAGGCAGGATATGAGGGTGCAGTTGGACAGGAATACTCATTGCAGTGCTGTTTCAAGCAGCTAATGAAGTGCACTGCGTATGAACATTGAATCTGTACATTAGCTTCATGTTGAAGGAATGGGGCTTAGCCTTGATGATCTTTGTCCTTTCCATTCTAGATTCTGATAGCTCTGACAAGAAGGCCCCTGTGAGGCCCACAGCTAAAGCTGCGACCCCTGCAACAAAGAAGTCACAAGCTGCCACAAAGAAAGCGCAAAGTAGCTCGGATTCAGATAGCAGCTCCAGCAGCTCTGAGGATGAGAAGAAGAAGAAAGGCACTCCAGCTAAATTAGCTGGCAAAGTGAGTAAACCAGTGTCCAAACCTTCTGCCCCAGCGCCCAAAGCAGGCACTTCTGACTCTGATAGCTCAAGCAGTGAAGAAGAAGAAAAGAAGCCAGCAGCGAAACCAGCCACCAAATCTACAGGCGCAGCAAAAACAACTGTGGGGAAGAAGGCAGCTGCTTCTAGTAGTAGTAGCAGCTCATCTGATAGTTCCAGCGAAGAGGATGAGAAGCCCAAAAAGGCAGGGAAAGGGGCACAGAACAGTTCTAAGAACACTGCCTCCACAGAGAAAGCAAAACCATCCACACCAGCAGTCAACAACCTGAAGTCTAAGCCAGCTGGTGGCAGCAGTACCAGCAGTGAAAGCAGCTCTGAAGAAGAGACTGGAAAAGTCAATGGAGGTATTACCTACAGTCTGGGAAGTGGGTCTGTCAGGCAATGTTACTGAGCTAAGCATGAATGGGAGCCTTTCCTAAACTTTCTTACTAATCTCTGTAGGCTATCAGATTATGCCATCTGGTGCAGTACTGAGAGGGAAGGGCTAGTTTTTAATTTGGTGATCCTTTTTCTCTGTATTGCATCTCTGCTCGCAATGGAATTTGTGATAACATGAAGTACATTTCTGTACAGGTGTTGCCAGTTGCCATCTGTGCATGCACAAGATCGTTAGTGACAGCAAGACAGACTGCTGGAGGACCTTGTCTGTGTTGAGTGGGACACCATAGATGATGCCCCAATGCACAGTTTCAATCTTTATCCCTCCAGGAGGAAAACAACTTTGAATGCACTAGTGATCTGTGCAAGTGCATACTGCGTGACTCCAAGATCTGGCAAATTTAACCAACAGAACTTTCTCAAGTGCACTAAGTCATTAATACAGAGATACCCTATTCCACAAAATTATATTTATCCATTAGAACAGGATGGTAAAATCCTTGCTGACCCAGAATGGCTATTAGTGTCTGTTATAGCAGTCTGTTTTCTGGGGGAGGTAATGCAGGGACTGATTCTCACACCTGTGTCAACACTGGGTTTGCATTCTGGGGGAGAGATGCCATTAGCTCTCCCAACACTGCAGTTACTCCCTTTGAAGTTTTACTGCTGTATGTCTAACAGGCACAAACGGGAAGAAACAGAAGAGGGAAGATGTTCAGGAGCCAGAGACACCACACAGTAAAAAGGCAAAGATCAAAGCTAAGACACCACACACAGTTCCCAAAGTGAAACAGGTGAGTGAGGGTGGACTGTGGTGACTGGCGGGGGAGGCGTCTCTGCCTCCTGAACAAGTAGGCTTGTTTTGGGTTTTTCAGGGAGGTTGGACCTGCAGAATTATTTGTATTTTTGCTCCCTCTTTAAGCATTTGAACCTTGTCTGGAGAGCCCTAGGGAGTGCACATACGTGCATAATATTATTCTAGCAAAGGTTGATTGGATATGCTTGCACAGGAGCATCCTTGAGCTGCCTGATCTGAAGAAAGGAAAGAATTACGAATCTGAGAAGCACTTAAAGGTTGAAGTGATGTGAACAGGGCTCCATATTTGCAGGGCAAGGAGGGAAGGAGATTGTCACTAAGGGAATATCATGTGCATGTATGCCCTCACTGTATCTCGTTTTCTTTAACAGCCAGCCTCTCCATTCCGCCGCGTAAGGGAAGAAGAGATTGAGGTGGATGCCCGTGTTGCTGATAACTCCTTTGAGGCAAAGGTAGGTCTAGGTAGTGCCCAGAGTGGTAACGCTTGGCCTCTGCAAATACGGGTTGGCAAAGCAGCCTTGGTGTGCTTGGGGCCAGTCTTTTTGGCAGGAACTTTTGCCACCAGGAGGTGCTGTTAGGAAGTGTGTGAGCACTGGCAGGAGGTGTGTGGGAGAGTGGTATCAGCTCCAGTGTTAATGTACTGGTGTTTGCTGCGTAGGATGAAGTGCAAAGCATTGCCTTTACTCTCTTGGGGACTGACCTGAATTTCTTTTTCCCCTTCATCCCTCACAGAAAGGAGCAGCTGGTGATTGGGGTGAGAAGGCTAACAATATCCTGAAATTCACTAAAGGCAAATCTTTCCGCCATGAGAAGACAAAGAAAAAACGAGGCAGCTACCGTGGGGGCACTATATCGACCCAAGTCAATTCCGTCAAGTTTGAAAGTGACTGAGAATGTTTTCTTGGGAATTCATAAACCATCTGCTCACCAGAACGGCTTGGATGGGCATGTGGACATTATGGATGTCAAGCCTGCCTGGAATGCTACTTCCCTATGCCCGTTGTGGGGCAGGCAGCTCCAGCATGGGGGTGTGGGAGAATGGTTGGATGTTTCCCCCTTTTATTTCTAATTCTGGTTTTTAGGCCCGTAATTTGGAACCATCCTTGAGCTGGTGTTATTGGCGCCACGAGGGTGACCTCCAAGACCTAAATTTTCTACAGTCTTATTTTAAAAGGCTGGCGGTGATTTTTCATTTTGGTTTCCTGCCCATCTAGTAGAAGAAAGAGAAATCATTCTCCTGTACCTTAACCTCCCACTACTTTTTCAGCCAGTTTAACTCAGATACCTGTGAAATGGCAAGTATTGTAACTTGCCTTTGGCTAATTACTCTAAGAGCAACAACTGGCTTGAACCTGCTGGCTGTAATCCCCACCCCCACCTGACATTTCAAGTTCACAGTTGCAGTGTGACAGGGTTCCTCTTTTCTGTTTTCTTCTTCTATGGTTTCATCTTGCAATAAATCCCTACCATCCTCTTCCTTCCACTCCTGTTGAGGCCAATAACCAGAGTACTTAAAGAACCAGAGTCTAAATACACCTTAGGAGTTGCGTAACTGTATTGCTTGCAGTTGCAAGTTGGGGGCTATTGTCAGAAAGACCAAGGTCTACAGTACTGCTGTGGCACTCTTGATAACACTTTCATTGGGAATGTAGCTGGGGAGTGGAGAGGTGCAGAAACTCTTGACTGCATGGAGGTTGTGGTGTTTGGCTCGGGGAATGGGTAAGGAGGCAGAGGAGATACAGCCATCTTTTCTACCCAGCTCTGCTTTTTGCTGTGTTTTTGTTTCAGGGGCTCTGACTGCAGTGTGGCATTACTCCTTGTTCTCTCTGAACATAAAACATGCCAGCTTATGTTTACTCCCAGCAGCATGCCATGTGGCTTGTTAAGAGTTGACATGAATGTATCATTAATGCCTTAAATTTCTTTTCTGGTTTGGATCACTTGCTGTTTTCCATCTGTTAAATCCCTCTCAAGAAGTAAAATGCCAGTTTCCCCAGAGCACTTAGTGCTGTAAGGTTTGAAGCGTTAGCTACAAGTACACGTTCAGTATGGGGAGCCTCAAACAAGTTCAGTAACTTGCAGCCTAAACTGCGATTTCCTGAGCAACTGAGATAATTGCTGTTGAGAGGAGGGCTTGCTTTCCTTCCCGTTGTGTGACTGCCTCATTTCTGGTGTAACTTGCATCTGGTTGAAAATGGTTCCCCCCACTACTTTTTTCCTCTGTTAGGTGGGTTAAGTTAATTTTAGTTTGTGGAGCAGTCTGCTGGTATGAATAGAACAACAGTAGTGCGTGTTTGGCAAACGGGGTAGTGGGCTGTGAGAACTGCTCACCCCATCTCATGAAACTGCCACCCACCAAGAGAGGTGATGCAGGGCCTGATTTCTGTGTTTCCATTCCCTCCCCAAAGGGTGACGACGAGAAGAGCGCTGTTGTTACAGGAAGCTACATTTGTGTGCAAAGCAGCGTCACCTAATTGAGGGTTGGATGAGACTTGATGAGCCACCCCCATGTATGTGAGCTGCAACTTGTCCCAGTGAGCGTTTTTCAGGACTTCCCCTCTGGCTTGCAGAACCGCTCTGGTGCCTGGATTCTAGGCTGCCCTGTTAAGGGGCCCAGGAGACCAGGGTTATTGCAAGGACTTAAAGGTTAGAGGCCAAGGGATGGTGGGAAGAGAGTATTTTCTGCTTAGGGATTTGAACATTGCTTGTGACTTGTCATTTGCTGTCTTTTTTTTCTGTTTATTGGGAACTTAAATTTGTAACTCTTACCCCCAAAACAAAAGTTTTTAAAAAGTTTATTTTAAATGTGAGCATACAAATGTCTTGGGAAATAAAGATTGCTGCCTTTGTAATCTGAGTGGATCTGATAGTGAAAGGTATGGAATAGCAGGTGGGAAAAGGGAGAGGGTATCCGTGCTGGGGGTAACAGCACTGTCTCTTGAATGGGTAAGTCTGGCTACATCTATTTACAAGCAATTCTTGTCTGCTTAGTTACGTGGTCATGTGCGTGTAACAGGCCTTCAGAACTGAAAGGTGACCTGCACAGCTGGCTGTTGAGTGACTGCAAGAAATTTGGAGAAAATGAGTGGAAGAATGTTTACTTACACCAATCCAAACAGGCTGCTTGAGTCCTTTAATGCCAGAATATCTTGTTAGGTCTCCTCCAGCATTGCTACCACATTAGCTGTATGGCAGCTGGCAATATAACTGAAGTAGCACCAGCCTATGGGAATAAGAAACAATTGGCATAACTGAAAAATTCTTTATGTGCCTGGTTAAAAGAAGTAATTTCTGTGTCCCCTGTGAACTCTTGCTGCTCTGTGACCACTTGTACAGGGAAAAGAAATTTACTAATAGGTAGGGCCTGGTGAAGGTCTTGTGTGCTGTAATGCTTGGGTTTACCCCTTGTGCTACACCTCTTTGGAAAGGTTGAATGGAATCGCCAGGTGGATTGGGCTGTCAGTCGCTCAGTAACCAATGCTGTCTACCACAGCCTTTCACCTTGAACATGATGTAGGAGACGGTGTAACACTATCTGAAGTTTCAGCAGCAGATGCAAAGTATGTCATTAGTCTGGCTGGAGATCAGTACCTGACTGAGCAAGTGCAACAAGTGCTGGGGGAGGGAAATGCTTTGTGAGACTCAAAGCTACGTGCTCTTTGGTGTGCTTGACACTTAGGGGGAAAACTGCTCCCTTCACAAACTTGCAGCTGCTGGGCAGCCTTAACCTACATCTCTGCTGCTGCCCTGGTGTAAGGGAAACACCTCGTGGAGCACTTAGGCCTGGTTTCCCTGGGCATCGCTGGTGCAATTTCATCTGTGGTTAATGCTGGAACCGGACTAACAGGACATCCCCCTCTGGCGTGTGCCCTACTCCTATGGGCGCCCTGGGACGCTGTCCCTGTGCGCCACCCTTTCCATTTTGCTGTCCCGACTAACGCGTGTGCAGCCCCCTGCTCCTCTCCTCTCACGGAGCCCGCAGAGGGGGTCCTGGCCCCAGGACAGTCCGAGTAGGGTCCCGCACCCGTCGCTGGAGAGATGCTTTGACACCCTTTCGGCACGCTGGCCCGGCGGCAGACACAAGCGGGAGCTGGGCTCCCGCCCCCGGCAGCCAGGCGCTGCCTCCCTGCCCGCTCGGGCTGCCGGACCGCCGGGGGTGACTCTCCGTGCTCCCCTCGCCCGGTCTCTCGCCCTGCCTCCCCGCGGGCAAGCGCCCGGCTTCTCCCGGCCGGGCGGGGCGGCCCGTGGGCAGGGGCTGCGCCGCCCCGCCCGCGCCCGCCGCCGGCCGGCTTGAAAGGGGAGAGCGGGAGGGCGGAATCCGGTCTCCTCCCACCGCCGCGCCGCGCCTCACCTCGCCTCTGCGCCGCGACTCGGGCCAAGCTCCCCGCGGGACTCGCTGCAGGTGGGTACCGGCACCGCTGACGGCGGGGAGGAGGGGGCCGGGGCCTGGGGAGCGCCCCCCCGCCGCCCCTGCCGGTGCGAGCACGGCCAAAGGCTGCGGCGTCCGCCCCGCCGCCGGCCGTCCTCCCCGGCTGCTGTGCGGGCAGGAGGACCCTTCTGCCCCCCGGGTGATCGCGGCGGCAGCGGGGTCACGGGTGGGCTCGGCGTGAGCTGTGTGTGCGGGCGGCAGCGGCAGCCCCGGCTGCTGCCAGCCGCGCTCCGGGTGGGCGCCGAAGGGCCGGGTTGAGCTTTGTGAGCTGATGGCGGAGACGCCCGCCTGCTCCTCTGCGGCGGGAGAGGAGGGAGGGAAACGCTTTGAGTTCCCGGCTTGGCCCCGGCTCTGCCGGGACGCGTGTGCGAACAGCCTGGGTCGCTTCAGCGGGGCTACTGAAGGGCACGAGTTAAGCGTCTGCTTAACCGTGCAGGATCAGAGCCTTGGCACCCGAACAAACGTTCAAAGCGCTTCTGTGTGACTTGCTTCATCTTCCTCTAGGAGATTAGATCTCAGGAGTGCCTTCCCTCTCCTGTTCTGCCTCCTCTTCCTACGCATCCCTCCTCAACCCTTGTTTATGGCAGCTCAGCCAGGTCTCATTCCTCCGGTGTGCTCAGAGCCGAGGAGCTGTTTGGTTTGGTTCTTGGTTTTGGTTTGTTTGGTTTTTTTTTTTACGTGAGGGCGTCAGTTGTTTTATTGAAGATAAGACTCATCTCTAGCTTCTTTACTGCTGTAATTCTGTCAAATGTGATCAGACTTGTCTGTCAGGACTTTATCAATCCCTAGTGCTTCCTACACAAGGTTTCACAACCTTCTGGGGTGCTTAATGACTTCTTTTAATGTGGCGCTTCTCTGCAGAAGGAAGCTGAAATGACAGGGCAGTAAATGGAAGACACTTCTTCCCCACCCCTCTTGACCACTTCTCCAAAGTTTGGTGCACTTGTATGTCTCCAGTTTTCTCTGCAGTCTCAAGAACTTGTCCAACTTGACTGTCGTACAGACATAACCCCTTCTTAAGACCAAAATGCGCACCGAACTGTTGTGTGCTCTCACTTCAAGGTCTGTGGCTCACATGAATATTTGGAAATGGCCCTGAACCTTTCTGTCTCTTGCATCCAGGGATTACAGATAATGTTCTGAAGTGTTTCCACGCTGCAGGCCTGAGACTGCTCACGAGGAGCACAGCCTCGCGTCGGCTGCTTCTCTGTCTTGCAGTCATGTGGTAAGCAAAACGAAAAGGCCATCTGGAAGAACTTGCTGTTGCAGGGCACCGTGGTGTCACAAACCATCTCTGTCCCCTCCAGAAGACAACCAGGAAGCCTGTGGATATGGAGTGGGGGGAATCTCGCTTACCACCTAGATGGATTTAATGTATGGTGAGAGGCCAGGTGGGGAAGCAGATGTGTGGTGTCTGACACCATCCCCCAGCTCAAGTTCTTGAAGATGTGTGTAGTTTCAAATGCCTTGACAAGCTGAGATGCAGATCTTTATTTCTTTTCTTAGTTTTTACAGACTGGTATTTTCTTTAGTATCATGGTTCCCTGGCTGTGAGCTGTGCACTGCCAACATCCTGCTGGTCCACAGATTCCCACCTTGTCTGTAGAGCTTCCTCCGTAAAACTCCAGTGATCCAGGAAGGATGTTGAAGACAGCCTGAGGTCCCAAAAGTTTGAAACTGATTGGGGACTACATCAATCTTTGTCCAAAACAGATGAGGATGAGCAGAGCCCTTCTGCTGCCGTTGTGAGGAAGCAGCAGCACCAAGCGTAGTGCAAAGTATGAGTTATTCTGATACTGGCTTGATCGCTGCTGTGGTTGCTCCCCTTGGTCTTTTGGGCACCTGGGCTTTCTTCATTCTTTGTGTTTCTTGTGGGCCACCACGAAGATGTCAAAAGAAAAATGCTGGAAAGGTACACTGTTTTGAGCAGACTGTGCGCGATTCACTCTGTGTGTATTTTAAAAAACTCAGGGCTGTAGGCTGCCTGGGGAGGCTTATATTTGAAGGGAAGTTGTTGTTTTGGTTTTTTTTTTTTTTGCTCGTTGTTTTCTATACTAAAATACTAGTACTAGTATTAGTATACTGTAATACTAATATTAGTATACTATAATACTAATATTAGTATTTTAGTGTTAACGTTATTTACCCAGGTGACTCCGGTGAAGCAGGAGTCTGTGATAAGCCAAAACCAGAGCACAGAAGCCCACCAAGCAGAGTTGGATGTGATTGATGGTTAGACGTCCCTGCTTCAACATATGCTTTATTAAGTTTACTTTATACAGCGTTGTATCCTCTAGGTTTTACTAGAGATTCCCCTGGGCAGCTCCCGCTCGTAGTGCGACATCTTCCTGCAGTGGCAGAATTGCTCTCAGAGCTGCATACCTGCCGGCTTGCACGGAGTTTTGGCTTCCATAAATTACCACAGCTGGGCTGGCTGTCATCAACTTGAAAGTAGCAGATGGTCCTGTTTTTTCTGGATCATACCCAACAGATGAGGCAAACTTTGGTTTCGTATTCCAGGAAGAGTTTTGAGCATCCAAGTGAAGATGCCTTTTCCTTTTGGCTTCAAATGAGTTGTGCTGCTTTGTTAACTCTTGAGAAGTTTACAGTGAAAACGCTTCTTCTTACTGTGGGCAAGAGATGGATAGAGACTAGGATGCAGGAGGGGAAATAATTCAGCCCCACGGATATGGGTTTCCCAGTCCTTGGCAGGAACTAGGCAATACAAAGTACTGGAGGAGAGGGAGAGATGTAAAGGGCAGGGTCTGTTTGCTGCCTTTTCTTCGTGGGCTTCTCTGCTCAGACTGCTGGCTGTCAGAGGCTTTAGTACTTCAACCTAATAGAAGGCACCTGAATTAAAGAAATGTTTATCTTTAGAGCTTTAGCTGTTCAGTTACTTCACTTAAGTTAAATTGATGTAATCTTCCATATATATCACACCCTGTCAAACGTGCCAACAGGGCAAAATCAAGGGCCAAATTTCAGCCCGGGAAGAGGTTTCTCAGGGGAGTTTGAGGGATGTCTTAGCTCCCTTTCTGCTGCCTCCCATTTCAATTTCAGTGCTTTGCTGTGGCTTTGAAAGCAAACTCCCAGCAGCCGACGGTGGCGGGGCGGGCAGCGCGGGGCGGGCGGGGACGCTGCTGCCCGCAGTGGCCGTCCCGCGAGGCCGCCCCCTGCCCACCCCGCCCGCAGCGGGCTCCGGCCCCGGCTCCTACCGAGGTGCCCGCTCTGCCCCGCCTGCTGCCGCGGGGAAGCTTAAAGCCTCCCTGGCACGAGCTTTTTTAATAGTTTTCTTGACCCCTGACTTCTGACTTAGTGTTAGTTGTGGTGTTAGGGGGATGGCTCTGCATAAATCGGCCAGTTTGCATGGCTTTACCGAGCGCTTGTCGTGACAACAGGGAAGGGTCTGTTCTCCCTCTACAAGCCTCCTCCTTTCAGTGATAATGCTATTTATCTGATTTAGCTCCTGGCCCAGGACTTCAGGCCACAAACAAGGAGGTGGTTCTGTCTGCTCTGCTCTCGGATCTAGCATGGGAATCTGTCATTTCACACCTCTGCCGAGGTGCAGGCTGTGAATTCACCTCCCAGCAGAATCCCGTTCCTGTGCCCGGTGGTTTGGAGGTTTCTTGAAGACCACCTGCCTGCAGCCGGCAGTGGGTGGCAGGCAGCTGCGCTCCCGTAGCCAGAGGGCTTGGCTGCGCTGTGGACAGAGCTGCACTGGCTACAGCACCTGCCCTGCTCGTGGTCCACATTGGGCACCAATAAATCTGTCGTGGTTTGGGCCAGATTGGCCACTGAGGCAAATGACAGATGCTCTCTCCTGGCTCTCTTCGAAGGGAGGCTGGGGAGAGAGTCTTATGAGTTTAGAAGAAGCTAAACTACTTTAATGAAATATTTATAATAAAATATAGAGAAAATAATGAAATATATACAAAACCATAGCAAGCTCCCAGGATGATGATCTTGTCACTGGCAGGCACTGGGGAAGTCCCAGACTGGACTCAGTGAAGGATGGAACTGGATTCCAGATCTGGATTCAGGATCGGGATCAAAGGCAGATGAGCAGACGGAGTCCTCCTTGGACGCCAGCCATTGAAAAAGGAGGGCTGACCCTTTGATCCCTCAGCTTTTATACTGAGCATGAGGCAGATGAGATGGGATACCCTGTTGGTCAGTTTTGGGTCACCTGTCCTGTCCGCTCCTCACACCCGCAGGTGTGAACCCCTACACTTTTCCTCTTCCAACTCTCCAACAGGGCAAATAACAAAGTTGGCTGCCCTTGGTTGTTAGAGCAATAAGTATAAGCAAGAGCTTCTCTGCATACCATTCTTTGGCATCAACTATAAACATGGGTCTTATCACTCTGAGAGTGAACAGTTTCTGCACAACATGCTGCCCATTTCAGCAGTTAGAGGAGGCCTAGCTAAAAAGTGAAGTTCCTGAACAAAATTGGTCCTGTTTTACCTCAAACCAGGACACCTGGCTGGAGGATCCTGCTGCAAAGCTCGTGGGACAGCTGTAGCTATGTCTTCAGTGTCGGCAAGAGGTAAAGTGAGGAGGTGAGCAGCTGGATTTTGAGCTTTCCCTCATCTAGCCCTTACGTGCATGAGGTTTAGGTCTGCTCTCCTTTCCCCTTTGCTATCTGCCCGAGATCCTAACAGTGACTAGTTGCTGAACAAGGGATGGAGCCAGCAGAGTGCTGCCCTTTCAGCTGGTCATTATGCCTTCATTATATCCCAGGAGCACTCAAAAGCAGGGATGTGCCTGTTTGAAAACCTGCCTGATGTATCCAGTACAGATCTAGGGCTGAAGCTGTGGCCACAGTATCTCTCTGGGCACGGACAGAGCAGAGAGTAGCTCTGGTGATATTGACCTGGGGGAGGAAAAATGGTCCCTTCCTGCAGCCTGGCATCTTCCCACCACTTGGGAATATGTGCAGCCTCCCTTATTGCCTAGGCAGGGAGAAGGGATTCCTGAGCCAACACCTTTAGGGATTGCTCCCAGTGTTGGAAGGGATGAAGCAGACAAGAGCAGTATGCAAGTCTCCTGTGTCAGCATCTGCCCCTGGCCTGAGGGCTGAGATTAACCCCTTGCTTGTCATTTGGATTTTGGTAGCCTCCAGAAGGTTCTGACAGAGCTGAGAGTCTCAGCAATGTCTGGCATGTAGGTCCATGGCAGGACACTGTCCTTGCTAAAGATGGGTGACTTTTTTTTTTTTTTTTTCTTTAAATAACTATTCCTTTCACCTGCACTGTTTCTTCACCTTTTCCTTGTTGCCCAATGAGAAAACACCCCACCCCACCCCACGTATAAAACCACGTCTTCTGCTCTTCTCGACACACTTAAGTGTGTGTATGACCCACCAGGTGCCCCAGGACAAGCCTATACCTGTTCCTGTCATGGAGCCTGTCCTGAGATCCTGGAGAAGGCCAGCAGTACAGGGCTGTCATCCCTCCCTCTCTCCCCCGGAAGCTGCAGGTGCTCCGGAACTGGTGCGCAATGTCATAGCCAAATGCTTTATCTTCCCTGGTGTTGAGCAGGATAAATCCCTTTTGGGCCTCTCAAGTAAGCTGAGAACTAGACCAGCTTTGTGGGCTGTAGCTCCGTGGTGGCCAGTATTCCCTGCACAAGCCAGCCTGTTCCCGCTGGCAGGGAGGCAGGATCCTGGGCAGATCCTTACTTTTCTTGCAGGGCTTCTGCTCTCTTCTCTCCAGCCCATCGCCTTTGTCTGCATCCTCCTGGAGCTCTTGCTCTGTGAGTCCAACCACCCCCTTGGTATCTGCTAGCGTTTCTCATGTTTTTCATTGCTGCTGCAGGCACAGCCACCCAGTTGTCCCTGGGTGGGAAGGGTGGCAGTCCAAGCCCTAGCAGGAATTGCCTTTGAAACAGGGGAGGGTCTCAGCCAGTGGCTGCTCTGTTTCTTTCCCATGTCCATGCCCACGTGGGACAGGAAAGCAATGGGAGGGGAGTATGGCACTTTTACTGTCCCATGTCTGCATCTCCATATGTTGTCTCGGGCCAGAGATATCCAGCTGCCGAGGGGAGTCTGAAGATTTTATTTAGCAGAATCTTATCCGGGACTTTCTTTCCTGCCTCTTAATTGATCAAGCAATAGTGGAGAGGCTGGCAGAAAATGTTGGATCAAATTCTGCTCTACCACATCCCTGCAGCCCCCCTGGGGCTCAGCATGTGGGACCATCCAAAATCAACTTATAATTGTTCCCATTGTAGCTTCTTTCCCCCCCCTCCCTTCCTAGCATGTCTGAACTGGGTCCTCAGGACACGGCTCTGCTTCTGACTGTTCCCGAATAATTATCATGTAATTCTTCTCCCCAAATAATATAAGGTGTGGGTGAGGCGCGTTCGCTTCCAGTGATGTAGCAACACCCCTTACACAACAGAAATACTGGGTGTTTCACCAAACTGGGAATGGGATGATGACCGTAGGAGTGTGACTAAGGGGCACCAGTGTGCCACGGGTGTTGCACGTTATCTCTGGGGCTGCTTTCTGGGTTTGCCTTCTTCCAGTACATCGGTATCCTGGTGCCTGCTTTCCCTTCCCTTCCCAGCCCTTTCCACTGCGCCTCCCCATCCTCCAGTGGCTGATCTGTAGCAGAGCAGCTCTCCATCCAGACCCCTGCTGCGCTCTCTGGGAGTGTGGGTCCTCTTGGAGGGTCCTGCTGTGACCTGGGCTTGTTCCTGCCCTGCCTCTGCTGAGCAAGGTGGCTCGCTAGCCTTGCGAGGGCCAAAGACGGAGCGTGCCTCTCGGCATTCCCACTGGGCTTTGCAGGCCTCCCAGCAAGCTTGCATAGACATCAAGGGCTCAGAGGGAACCAGCCATTCTGGCTGGGCAGAAATAGAAATGAAATCCAGCTGTGCTGGTTCTGTAGCGGTAACTGGGGATTGAACAGCGAGTGTCTCTGCTGGTGCTGTGACCCAGCAGAGCTCCTCCAGCTGCTCTCCTTCTCTGCAAGTCAGTCTGCTAGTTTTTGAGCCTTAAGAGCACAGAGAAGAGGTTCTGAATTTCTGGAAAACTCCCCTGATACACCCTGATATCTGACCTTGAGGTTTTTTATCTTTGTGGCTTTTTTTTCTTTATTGTTTTTTTTGGATTTTTTTTGTTTGGTGGGTTTTTTTTTTTTTCCCCCAGTGATGAACTCCAGACTGCTCTCCTCTCCCAGCTTGTAAGCTGCTGGCTTGCAGCTACAATCCCAGTTGTTAGTTGCCCAAGTACTTGACAGAGAATTTCATACTGTATTAATGGCATGTTTCTCTCCTTGCAGTGATGAAGATGATGAAGGTACTACCGTGCCCTGCTGCTCTTCTCTTCCTAGTGGCTGCATTCAGTCTGGAGTCATCTCACTGTGCCAAGGTGCTGATCATGCCCACCATAGTCTTTGACAGCCACTTGCGAGTCTTCATGCGAGTGGCAGAGGCACTGACTGACCGGGGCCATGACCCCGTGCTACTTCTTCATGAGGGTCGGGATGTAGAAACCTACCTGCCTGGCTTCCGCATGCAGAAGTACTGGGGTATCTTCAGCACAGAGAGCGCAGATGCCTGGGTGCAGGAGAAGATAAAGCGTGTCTTCCAAGGGAAGATGACCTCTCTGGAGATGTTTTCCTTTTTGGAGAAGTACCTGGAAAACTGTGACCTAGTGCTGGGAAACTCTACCCTTCTGCAGAAACTCCAGCATGAACACTTTGACCTGCTGTTGGTGGACCCCAATGAGATGTGCGGCTTTATCCTGGCCCACATTCTCCATGTCAAATATGCTGTGATCTCTACTGGTTTCTGGTTCCCAGCGGAGATTGGTGCAACTTCCCCCATTGCCTACGTCCCTGAGTTCAACTCCCTGATGACAGACCGGATGAGCTTCTTTGGTAGAACTTGGAATCTCCTAGTCTACATGATCACTCGTGTGGCCACAAAGCTGGTCATCCTGCCCAAGTTTGAACGTCTCATGGAGAAGCACAGAGTGGAGCCAAAGACGTCTATGTTGGACCTTGTCCATGGAACTAGCCTCTTCTTCCTCTGTAATGATGTGGTGCTGGACTTTCCCCGGCCAACACTCCCCCATGTCATTTTCACAGGGGGGATCCTCGCTGAACCTGCAAAGCCTCTCCCAGTGGTAAGTGCAGGAAAGCCTTGAGCTGGGATTGCACATTAACCTGGGGAGTTACTCAGTGCAAATCTGCTTTTGAAGAGCCTTGTAAATGCTCTGACACCTCAGGAGACTGCAAAGCTGCTGTGGTTTGGTGCCTGGTTGCAGCAGGGAGAGAGGGAGCACTGAGGGCTGCAAGGTTGCAGGGACAACGTAGAATTAAGTTGTCCACCATGAAGCAGGATTCAGCTTCACTGTCCCTGTAAAATGGTGTGGTGGAAGTCCTAAATTGGCAGTGTTGCCCCTGGGACTTGATCATGAGTAGTTTCTTCCTATACTTGAAGCGGAAATGGGAAGAACAAGTAGTCTTCATTGCTTCATCACTGATTTATGTCAATCCAGAATTTTCTCCTTAATCTTATGTCTTGCAGGGCGTTTCTGCCCTGGGGCTTGTAGTCTTAAGAACCCATAGAGGAGAGCTGTGCTTTTTCCTGCATCAAATTCAATGTGGAATCCCAGTGTGTACAAAAATGAAGTGTATCATCCCCTTTTTCTCAAAGTCCAGCCCTGAGGGAAAAGTCCCCAGGCATCTCAGAGGCTTTCTCTGGCCTGTACCTCACTATCCCTAGTAATACGTTCAGAAGGACAAGCTCTTAAAGTCTCCAACTGAAGACGATATTGGAGCAGTGCAGGACCTGTCTGCCATTCCTCCCATTGCCTTACCACTTTTACAAACACTGAGGGGAAGTAGACCTGGATAATGACACTCAGGCAGTCAGGTTGTCCTGGTGTCCCAACTAAGGGACTGAAATGGAGATAAGATTCAATTTTCAAATGATTAGAGGCCTGTTAAGATCTCTGATGGCAATTTTAATAGAGAGAATTTTTTGGGTGCCAATTTTTTCCAGGTAAAAGGAAAAAAGTGAGGTCAGGTGCTTTAGAACAGAAGTTCTCCAGATGCATATGGATGCACATTACCCTTTCCCATCTGGCACTGCATGCAGGTAATGCAACGCATGTAGGGTGCTCCAAAAGCTGTGTCAGATAGTGGCTACCTCACAGGTCTTGCAAAACACTGGCTTGGTCCAATCTGGCCACGTACACACCTGCCTTATAAAGAAGGGAGTTGTTTGCTGGGGCATTACTCATGTGCTTCACAGCTTCCAGAACTGATCCCAGGGTGCCTAAGGGAAGAATGATGCAGATAAGTCCGGAGCCCTGCAATAGGTGGCGGCTGTCACACTAGCAGGCAGGCATGTGTGTACCCAGGTTACAGGATGCCAGCAGAAGAGAGGGCCTCTGTAGGTCTAGGTGTAGCTTAAGGAATCTCCCATCTGAACTGGAGCAGAGTTATGTAATTAAGGTGTTTATTTCCTCATATTTGAAACACTATGATTGTGAGTTCCTTTAATTAGGACACAGTAAAATATAGATATGTACCTGAGAGACGGTGAGAACCTTGAGTGGTCAACCATGCTTCCCTCGCAACTTGAATGCTATTTCTGAAAGTCAAAGATTAAGGCCCAATTATAATGAATAACATAATCATCTGTTTTATGAGTCGTACTTTTATCTAGAAAAGCAAAACTAGTACTTTCACTTCTTTAGCAGTTTTAGTGGTTGTATTGCTCAAAAGATGTGAAACTCAAGAGAACAGAGAAACCAAAAATCTCTTAGTTGAAAACTTTTTGATTCTTGATTGTTGGGTTCTTTTAGATCTTTTTTAAGCTCTTCTGCAAAGTAAGGTTTGAGCCCCTGAAGCATACAACAAAGGACAAACATCCACAGAAAGTCACACTAAAATGTGCTTTGTAACTCTTCTGTACCATGATCCCCCAACCTGTAGACTACTACTAATAGGATATTCTGAATTAATCATCCTTCTTTTTCTCCTTTAATAACAGGAAGAACTATTTTTTTTGCTCTTCATGTTCTCCTACAGCATTTATTTCAAGGAAGTGTTCATATTTAAAGAAAGATTTTAGAAAACTTCCCTAAAATGCTCCTGACTGTGATACATGAAAAACTTGAAGCAGTACAGAATCCATAATGAGAAACAGGCTCAGCCCAGCCTGGCATAAAAGGGAATAGTCTGTGTTTGCTCCCCAGCAGCTGTGGTGGCTGATTTCTTCTTCCTGCAGCCTTCTGGCCCCAGTTGAAAAAAGTGTAGCATTACAGGTAGCCTCTAAATGAAGGACAAACAGCTGTGCTTTTTCCTGGAGCTGTAGCTACCACTCTGCCTAATGACCACACACTAAAACTGCTACCTGCAAGTAGCTGTCAAGGATGGGTGGGAGTCTCCTGGCAAGATGGCAAAACCTTCTGCCACCTCCAGAAGCCTTCAACATTGGAGAGTTTGTGGGGAATCTCCAGCAAGATGATGTTCCC
The DNA here is from genome assembly GCA_008921705.1 of Burhinus oedicnemus. Classification (NCBI taxonomy): domain Eukaryota; kingdom Metazoa; phylum Chordata; class Aves; order Charadriiformes; family Burhinidae; genus Burhinus; species Burhinus oedicnemus. The sequence goes on along the minus strand of VFFE01003732.1, from coordinate 18,222 downwards.
CCCTCTGCCTGCATGATGTTTCATCTGTGGTATCAGCCTACAGCTGGAGACCCTGACAGGCCTCCTGCCTTAGTAGTGATGGAAAATAGCTTTCCTTTTTTTACTCCAATTTCCTTCACTGCCCTGGCTGCTGCTATGTGGGCCCTACATTTTCAGAGCCCTCCTTGCCAAAAAGGAATTGTGTTACCTCCAAAACAGGAGGTAATGCTATGAAACGCAAGTTTTGGATGCCTCCCTGCAAGCTCCAAGCCCAGCAGGTGCTTAAGTAATTGCTGCCTGGCTGGCTGCAGAAATCACAGCGGTTTTGGAGTTTGTTGCCTGGTCAAAACCACATAGCTTTGTGCTCCAGGTGGGTTTGGCTTCATTCTTTCTGTAGATAGTTTTCTACTGGCAGAGGCAACAGTGGGAAGGGCCTTTCTCCAACAAGACTTCAAGGTAGCTGTGTGTGTTTTGCCTGCAGGGTCTGCGTCTCTGGGTGGAAGCAGCAGATGCGGGTGTTGTTGTTGTCTCCTTTGGCATTGGGATCCGAGCTCTTCCAAGCGACTTGGTGGAGAAGATGGCTGGCGCGTTTGCTCGCCTCCCGCAGAGGGTGGTGTGGAGGTGAGGATGGAATGGGATTCCTCTTAACTTGAGTGAGGTGAAAATCAATGTGGAGGGGTGATTAATCTCGAAACACAGAATTTACTTTCCATCTCTTCATCTGACGGAATTTATAATTGTTCTGTGCGTGTTTCTTTTCCCTTTTTTTCCCCATCCTTTATCTCCTCCCACAGATACTTTGGGCAGAAGCCAAGAAACCTGGGTGAGAATACGTTGATGATGGGGTGGCTGCCCCAGAACGACCTGCTAGGTAAGGCTGGGCTCTGTGTGTGTGTTGCTAGCAACGTCCCTGGAGTTTAGCCCAAACCACAGCAAAGGCATATAAGGACAACAGCACCTACACGGGTCTAAGTCTGTTGCTTGTTGCGAGTCTGATCTGTACAAAACATGGTCCTCACCTAACACCCGCTTGAAGTTGCATCTTGGTCCCTATCTCCCTCCTCCTCCAGGCACTGCTTGGCAAATTTTGGGCTTCCAAAAGCCAGGTGTGTTCCCAAAGGGTAAGATCCTCTCTGCTCAGCATGCCTGGGTTTCCCTAAGCATACATCAACACTGTGTGTTGAGGAAGCCACTGGTAGCCCTGTTTCAGCGTGGAAGGCACTGACCTGCTGCCATTTTTTTGCCTGCAGGCCATCCCAACGTGAAAGCCTTCGTGAGCCACTGCGGCATGAATGGTGTATTTGAGGCAATTTATCACGGTGTGCCAGTAGTGGGATTTCCTTTCTACGGAGACCAGTTTGACATCATGACCAGAGTGCAGGCAAAGGGCATGGGTATCCTCATGGACTGGAGCAGAGTAAAAGAAGAGGATCTTTACCAGGCCGTCGTTACAGTTATCTCTGACCCCAGGTGAGGCATCTGGAAGCATCGACATCTTCCTTGGTGCAGTCTGTATGTAGGGACCAGCGTGTCTTTGAGTTGATCCCTACCTACACAGCCTGTGGTGGCTCCTGGACCAGGCAGAGTTGCAAGCATTGCTCAGCAGGCCAGAAGTGTTAGTGCCTCGAAATCCTGAGATGTGGTCCAGGCAGAGATACTCCAGCATTTGCTGTTAGAGAGTGTAATCTAGTCCTGTTTGACTGTAATTTTCTTAGAAGGCTTTCTGAGATGCTGAGGCACAAACTACTTCTCCTTTTAATGCCAGCCTGTCACCAGGGAAAGCGAGATGACAACCTCACCTTGGGATCTCCCTGGTCTTGTCCAAACAGCTTTCTGTAGAACCAGTTAGCGCAGGCAGTGGACTGCAGGTAGTGCTCCATCTGTTCCTTCTGACAACCAGGTACTCTGGTGTTTCCTAGATCTGCTGCAGCACAGTGACGCAGGGCTCCCACTTTCTCACAGGACACGTGCAACTGCTAGCGTTTGAAATGCTGCCCGAGAGTTTCATTATTTCTTTTTTTATTAGCTATTAGGAGTTCTCCGCTGATGACCTCAGTGTAAGTTGTTAAGGTGTTGCAACTCGGTACCTTGAAGGATTTGGCCAGTCATCAAGTGTGCAGCTGTTGCTTGATACTGGGTGAGGTCTTCGGGTGCAAACTCCCCTCAGAAAGCAGCAATCCACATGAACCCTCTGAGCAGGGACTTGGGAGCTGAGCTGCCAGTCTTGTTAACAACGCACAAAGTACAGTGCGCTCTGGCTTGTGCTGCCATGGCTAACGATTGCTATCAGAGTGGCCTTCAGAGGCAGATAGGAAGAGAATCGTGGAAGAAATTTGCCTCTCTCCCAAGGTACCATTTGGAACTTGAAAGCACCACTGGACACTTCAGACTACTTCTCAGCTATGAAGCTCCCATCAGAAGAATAACTTCTTTTCTTCTTCCCTTGCAGCTACAGAAAAGCAGCCAAGCTCATCTCAGCTCTGCACCTGGACAGACCGATGCATGCTCTCAATAGGACAGTGTACTGGCTGGAGTACATCCTTCGTCACGATGGGGCACCATATCTTCGCCCTGCTGTCTATGACCTCTCCTTATACGAGTACTTCTGCCTGGACATCTTGGCTCTTCTCTTGCTGTGTCTGGCAGGTGTTGGATTTGTCCTCTACAAATGTGTGGTGTGGTGCAGAAGGAAGGGGGCCAGCCCTGTGTATCAGAATGGCAGTTGCATGAAAGGCCACTTCACAGAAGAGAAGAAATTGCAGTAGTGGCTCAGCGTGTTGCAGGGCACATCCCGTCACTGTGAAACGAACTGCTGCGGTGCCAAGAAATGTACGGCACGCAGGCACAGAGAGAGGTGAAAGATCAGCAGGTCTGGAAGAGAAGAGAGCGGGGGAGGGAGGAGTATTGCAAAGTCCTGTGTGCACACCTCTGTGTACAGCACCTGTGGGCGGGGGCGCGAATTCAGGCATGGGTGGAAGCACTTGGCCAGGATGCTGGGAATGGGGCATGGGTAGGTAGACTTCCAGGGAGGAGTGTGAGTTGTTCCCTTTCTATTGCACGTTGGTTTAGATGCTGGTGTTGCTCTTCTGGCTTTTTGGATCTCCATGGAGGCTCTGGAGGTGTAGGAATAGCATTTCATGTGTGGCAGACACCGTTTCTCCTCTGCCTTGTTACCAAGAGCCCTGGGAGTCAGGATTCCTTTATATGCAGGTGAGGACCTGAAGTAGAGCTGCGGACAGGGAAGGGCACTGAAAGTATCATCTACAAGAGAATGAAACTGGTCTGGTTTAAGTTCTGTGGGTAAATACTGTTCTTCCTGCTTCCATCAACCCTCTGCAATCCTGTTTGTGTTTGAGCTAAATTATTTTTTTTTTAAAATAAAGTTATATTCTTTCCCCTGTGTGGCAGTTCTCTCAGGATGTTGTTCAAGCAAGATTAAAGTGCTTTATTCTTCTTGTCACTGCTGCTACGGTCTCCACATACCTCTGGATCCCTACAAATCTCTGGCACCAACTCATTTTGGTCTTCCCACAGTGTTTCAGGCAGTGCCTTTCCTCCTCTGCCAGCATGTGACACACATCCCCATGCCCATGGAGACTCCAAACCTGTGATAAAAGAAGAATTTGGAACAGATGCAAGTGCCAGAACCACAGGAAGAGCAGCTAGTAGCTTCGAGAGCTGGTCATAGACAGTGGGCCATACAGCACATTTATAGAAGCAACAGGCTCTGCTCTTTCTGAAGAAACAGACAGGTCTGCTCATTTCTACGTGAACAGTCATATTGTTACCCGACTTGGGGACATGGTATGGAGCGATACCCATGTGTTTCTACTCACCCTGGGTTATAAAGCAAACCCATGCTTGGCTGCAATTGCACACCCCACCCGCAGCCTTGGCTGATGGTCCAGTTGGCAATGCCCTACGCTGATGGTCAAGGGCTCCGCTTTGTGCTCTCAACTGGGGCCATCACAGCGCTGGCACCAGCTGGAGAGTAACCTCATTGCCACAGCTGCCCTTGCTGGTGTTTCCAGGCTCTGCTCTTGCTTACTATTGCACGTGTTTCTCTTTCCAGATGAAAGGTGCGTTGCCATGTGCAACCTAGCGAACAGCATTTTGGCTGGGCTCCTAGGTTGGGACAGTGCCAAACTTGGTACCTCCTCTGAGTCCCAGCAGTGCTGCCTTTCCTCCCTAACCCTCAGCTTGCGGAGGGGCTGTGGTGAAGAAGGCACTGGATGAGAATCCCGTTTGCCATCAGGGATGGATGAGAAGAGCCCATAGACCTGAGCTGGGACCTGTAACTATCCCATGGCAGAAGTTGTTCTTCCCGGGGTTTCTTGCTGCGTCCTGGAATGCCCAAGCCTGGCGATAGTCAGTGGTGGGCATAGCAACCCATTAGTCTTGCTCAGTAGCAGTCCCATGTGGCTTCATGCCCTTTGAGCTGAGGATGTGGAGTCTGATTGTCTCCATTGAGGAGTGAGGGGAGACCAGAGCAAGGTGAGCTGCTAACAAATAGGTAGTAAGGGAAAAGCAGGGACTGTAGATAAGGGATAGAAACTGGGTACCTGGTACCTTTCTGCCTGTGAGTTGAAATTTAAAAGTTGATGGGGTTTGGGGTTTTTTTTGGGGGGGAAAAATATACTAACACAAGTTTTGCAGCATGTCTGCTCATTGCTGGTTGCCCTATGGTGGCTTTGTTGTCATCTCCTAGCAGATGAGCGTGGGCAAGGAGGTGGAGGTGGGGCATTTTTCTCAGTTCTTTGTCATCTCTGAGGTGGAAGAGGGACATGGTTACTGCTCCCTATGTGAGAGTTTGGCTATTTAGATTAGGCTGAATATAGCAATTGAGTTGGGAAGCCTGTGGCTTGGTGACAGAGCTGGTTTGCTTTGAACTTAAAGGAGCAAGAGGACAAATTCATCATGTTTGCAAACCCATGCTCCAGCTGAGTGGCTTGTCTCCATCCCCCGCAGCCCAGCCATGTGGCAAAACATGCTGGAGGCAAGGGGCTGCTTCAGTTTGGCTGCTGCCTGCAGAAGTTGTCTCCAGCCTCGAAGGAGCTGTGGGAGAGGGCACCAGCATCAGCCTTGCCCAGCAAAATCCTCCAGGCCAGATGTGGATCACCAGTGCTGGCACCACAGAGGAAACGGGCACGATGGCCTGATGGGGCCAGAGACCTGCGTGTTATCATGCTCGCAAGTAAAAGAGCAGAGAGAAATGTTTGAGACCCAAGGAGCCTGTGTGGTCTTACAAAAACATGAGTCTGTCTTCTAGCTTACTGCGGATGCTGCCTTCTTGCTCTTCACAATTTCAGAAAGAAGTTCAAGACAGCATCACATGCAGCATTAGCATGTTGTTTCCTATCAGATATGTCCTTAACTCATCAAGCTTTTCATGACTCCTTTCATTGCAAAAGCAGAGCAGAGTTAGGACGCATGTCTAGCCAAGGAGTCAAAATCTATATAGCGTATTAAAAAATAATTCAACAACTTCTCATGGGATAAAGCACAAACCTGCCCAAGGATCCTATGAGTAAGAAGTGGACATTCAAAAAGCATCCCTGAAGTGAAAAGAGTCTTCCCCAGGAAAAGCTGTGAAACTGTCAGGAGCTATTCTTTGAGTTACAGTGGGTGGGTTCTGGAAGTATTTGGATATACTCATTAATGATCAGTGCGCTCTCTTTTAATGAGAGCGCTTTCTCTCTTTACTTTTGTCCTTGTTATTCTTTCAGTATTGAATACAGAAGGAAAGTATAACAAAGCCTTAAGCTAGTTATTAAGTTCAATTATGAATAATGAGTAGCCTGTCACACACATTAAAAGCCTTGGTGGGGGAAGGGATGTGGGTGAGCTTTATCCTTCAGGCAGCTCTGCCTTCAGCTTGGTACACCATCTCGGGCAAGGTGCCTGTCAGTTACCGCGTGCCCTCCCCTGTCACAGGCACTGAAGCGGGCAGCTAGGGCGCTGGCGTAACTTAAGAAATTAAAATTGTTGTTTATGAGGCAGCAAGCAGGGAACAAGCCTTCCCCCCCGCCTCAATGAAAAGTAGGCGGTCATGAGTCAATACTTTTCGGAGGGCTGGAGAAGCCTCACCCAGGAGTTGCAACCCCAGTTGAGCCCTGCGCAGTGTGGAACTGCCTTCTGCCCCTCGCTCTTGCTCTTGGCATGGCACGCGGGGAGCCCGAGTGGGATGCCGAAAGGCTCGCAGTCTGGCTACTGTGTGCAGAACTCCCTGTGAGGGCCTCAAGTGGCTCGGCGGGCAGGGAGGTGTTTGGGGCACGCATGAGCCAGCTTTTCAGGTTCACCCAGCCCTGGCAGCTCCTCACAAACCTGCTTGATGCGTGAGGCATGGCAGCCCTGCGAGCGGGAGCCATCCCGGGGTTTGAGACACTCCGGGTTTGCAAATGACTCTGTTTTCCAGGTAATGCAGCTCTGCCCAAACCCTGGGCTGGGGGCAGCACCTCTGCTGGGAGCAGCTCCTTGCTGGGGATGGGGAAGGGGTGAAGCCACACGCTCCCACCCGTCCTGTTGCGACCTCTCTCTTAGCCCAGCATCAGTGGCTGTACCGCTGCTGGAGCACACAGCTGGGCCTAGCACTGCCTCAAATGCTGCTCTCCTGCAGGACTTCGCAAACAGCTAATGAGCTACTGCTGCCTCATCCCCAGTGCTTCTGTATGCGGGAGGGTCCTCGCACGCCCCCCGGCAGCATCCCTCCCGGAGTGCCCGGTCGTGGGCTGCAGCAGGGCCACGTCAGCTCCTCGGCTGGTTTTTCCAGCCTGGTAAGGTGGTGGCAACCAAACTGTGTCAACAAAATTCGGCTAATAAAGAGGAGCCGTCTCCCTCTGCAGGCGAGTGTGAAATCGCTCCCGCTGTGAGAGGAAAGCCTCAAGGAGGACGGGCTCCTCAAAGACAGTGCTTTTGACTCACCCCATCATTAAGTGACAGTGAGCAAAGAGCACCTCCGTGCCAGGAAACCCTTCTTTTTGGCTGATGCAGGGACCTGTGCATGGCTCAGCCCCAGCCGCTCTCCTCCGACAGGCAGGCTCTGCCCACAGACCTCTCCCTCATGGTCCCCGTGCCCCTCTTTGATGCTCTTGAGATGGTGGGCAATGCCCTCCTCTGATGCTTGTGTGTTGCAAATACTTCCCAGGGAGGAAGGGAATGAGCCCAAGCTCTGTGGGTGTCCAGTCCCCAGCAGTGACCACTTGCCATTGAGACCAATGTTGGAGTGGACAAATCCCCCTGTCCCTGCAGGGACCTCCCTGGGGCTATGTCACAGCCAGTGGAGCTGCACAGCAGGGCTTGCTCCTCATACCTATAACCACCCCTGTTCCCAGGAGTGGGGAATTATCAGATTGGTGCAAAGGTCTCAACCCTGACTTCTCTGAGGAGGGAGGTTTCCTTGAAGGAGTGATCTGTATTTCACGGTGGAAATTACTTGACACACAAGCTGTGTTGCAGGGGCTGGAGTGTTTCAGGCTGCTGTAGTTACAAGTCATCTCCAGGCAGTAGCCATTTGCCACTGTGGTGTCAGCTCAAGGAGCAACACGTGGGAAGGGATGTTCCAAAATACAGCACTGCTCTCCTCAGCATCAGTCTGCAGATTCCTATTCCTCGTTCCTGGCAGAGAAGCACCAGGTGTGTAAGAGACAATGTGACACAAGCCACCAGTGGTACCCGACAGGAGTAGTCACGCTGTCCCGCCTAGGCAGTGGTGTCAGGCAGGGATGGGAGATGGAGGCGAGCTGCAGAGCAGCAGCAGGCGTGGTGGCACAGGGTGGCTCCTCTGCAGTTGGCTTACAGCAAAAGCCTGCTTGGTCACAGTGTGCAGGGACCCTGCAGCAGCAGCTCCTCAGGTAGCCTGTGCCTTTCCTGGTACTGGAAATTCCACCTGCAAATAGGGAAAAAACTTTTGGACAGTGAGGCGATAATTTTTGGCAGGTTTTAATGGATGCACTAACACTTTTTGGGCTTGTAAATCAGATTTCGTGCCTTTCAGAGGGGAAACATAGCATAAATTACAGGTCATAACGTGTATCATCCTAGGGGTGTGGGGGTGTATGTGAATGGGCTACTCCTTGTTAGGGTGCAGGAAGGACCAGCTGCTCTGCAAGGCTCAGGGAGCCCCATGTGACGGCAAAGTCAACGGGGCAGCACCTCCTTCCCAGGGCCAGCCAAACCGCAGGATGGGAGAAGCTCGTGCAGGGCCGTGACACTCATAGCAGCCCTGCTTGTCCGGAGAGCGAAGGAAGCGAGTCCCAAAGGCAGTGCAATGGAAAGCAGCTGTTCTTACGGGTGCTCAGGCAAGGCATGATCTCAAACAACAGAAAGATCCGTGGTCCCTCCCAAGCTGTGCTTTGGAAGGGCTGCCCGAAGGCTTGCAAACACCAGGGAGATGTTACACACACCATGAGTGTGCCTGCATCACCCAGCCAGCCGGCAGCTGGGCACCGTGCCTTTCAGGACAGGTGAGGGCAGTCAATTGCTCCAAACAGCTGATGGGTCTATTGGGGTTCAGAAAACTCCTCCTTCCTCTCTCAGCCTCTTCCCTCTTGCTCAGGGACCACTACGGGATAAGATGCCTCTCACCCTCCAGCTGAGCCTGTTTACCCCAGCAGGGCAACTCTACCTGCTGCTATTAAAGACTCTAGGTAGGATGCAGGTGGGGCTAGTTCCTTCTCAGCTTCTTACAGCTGTTTTTGGTGGTGTTTGTAGCAGTAATGGCTGTGTGCTAATCTTCTTAAGGAAAACTTTTGAATTATTATTTAATAATAAATTTGTACCAGTGCTATGGCAGTGATGCTGTTGACTGACTTAATCCCCACCTCATTTGAATTCAGTTGCATGTGTTCTTGTAAGGCAAGCTCTTCTGAGATCAACCATGTGCTGATGTAAAACTCAACTATCTTAGTCAAGAGCTTTGCAGAGTTTTCTTCTGTTACTGGCAATCCTGGAAGACCAGAGCGATCCTGCTTGATTGTGAAGAGGAGAGTGTGCTCAAACTGGTACATAGAACCATTTAGTAGTAGTTCAAAGGAAACAAGATGACTTTTTATTTTTGTGAAGTCTGAGAGAACAAGGAAGCTTGGAGGAGTTATTGAAAACAGAATGGTAGTATTCACAAGGGTAAGGGCAGCCCCTTATTATCAAATGTTTGCTCTTAGAGAAGTATGTCAAGTAGCAGAACAATAGCTAAACCATTCTTGAAAGCAACACAGATTAAGCTGTGTATCTTGCCAAAAAAGAGAAAAAAAAAAATAGAAACAACATCACATGTTCTGCAAGTGGTAAACTCAGTGTTGTAATCCCAATTACATGAGTTCAACAGAGGTTTCAGCAAGAGTTAAACTTTAGTGCCCTTTGTGCAAAGCTTTGGGTGAGGTGATCTATCAGTTCAAGTGGTGGTAATACTGGATTTTGGACTCTTGGCAGGGAAACATTAATGGCTGTGCCCTGAACTCACCAATGACGTGCACGGGCTGCTATTAATGCCAATCTTTTTAAAATCTAAACTAACTGGGAAGAAGGGTTGACTGGTTAATTTTCATTAAAACTAAACTGGCAAGAAGCTGAGGGCCTCAGCAAGAACAAAAGACAGAGACTGGCAAAAGGTGAACTTACAGACTAGTTGCTTTGCGCTCTTTTCTTTCACACTCGCCCCCCGGATCAGCAGAGTGAGGGATGGTGCTGAAGACATATTTTGGCAGGAGGTGAATGAACAAAGCTGAGATTAACTGCAGGTAGTAAAAAATTGGCTGAATTAGGATCAGGCCTGGAGGCATCTTGGAGGAAGTCTGAAATAATTAATTGTAAGCAGTGCGGCTGGGATGAGAAGTTACAAGTAGCGCAGGGCTGGAGCTGGTGGGGAGCACAGCCTTCAGGCCATGCATGAGCCTGTCTGCTGCTGCCACTGCCCGCAACTGCCTAACAGTAAAAACATCCCCCTTCTTGTCCCAGGTCTGGCTGAGGTGGCCTTCAGGGCCTTGTTCTTGTTTCAGAAGAAGCAGGTTTTTATAATAACCCCCCTCCAGACCTGTGTGCATTCCCTTAGGCCTCGGCTCTGGATGCAAAGCTGCTTTCTCATGCAGCCTTAGCTCCTCTGAGTCAAATGGGCCATCCTTTCCCTGCCTGTAGTTTGGGTTAGGAAGCAGGGAGGAGCTGAAGAAACAACTGCAGACCTTCTGGGCAACATGCAGACACCTTTCACAGGTCAGTGTTTGGATTACAACCCATCTACAGTTTGTCAGGACTACCCAGTAGCACCTATATTGTAAGAAGAGGTTGAGTTGGATCAGGGAAGTTGTATTGCAGTAAGCCTTGCACCGAATGGGTTGGAAAAAAACCCCAAATGTTGAACCAAAGGCTTGAAGACTGTCCTACTTCACAGGTCATATCTTGCCAAC
>VFFE01003654.1:0-15814 GCA_008921705.1 Burhinus oedicnemus | reverse complement strand
CCCCCCCCCTCCAAATCACTGATTAAAATGTTCAGTAGAAGAAGAGTCAGGAACTGATCTTTGTGGGACCTCCTTAGAAACCAATCCACTCCTGAATAATTCCCCATTTACACATGCCTTTAGGGAACTGTCAAACAGCTTTTAATCCATCCTGCTAAGAGAACAGCATAAATTTTGACACTATTCATGCCCCAGTGGAAAAAAGCACATTCCAGGACTGCTGTATTCGACCAGAACAAAGTTGAATCTACAGCTGTATTTGAGTTTTCATGGGATTCAAATAGCAGACAGCTGGCTGGCCATCTCAGCCTGTTCCAGCTTAATATTTCCATGGTTTTTTGAAAAGGAAAGGCAACCTCTGTGGTGATGTGTTGCCAACGTTTTAAGTCAGAGGTCCCATAAAATGTTCCCAGCTTGGTGTGATAAATCTAAATTAGCATTTGTAAAAAAGAGAAAAAAAGCTTTGGAATCTTTTACTATATTTTAACTCTTTATATGTTTTCCTGTAATGCAAGACAAGGATAGCATAGGAAAAAAGTCTTTCTGAGACATGATGCAAACAGCTATAGTCTACTCCTGGTAAATACGTGAAGATATCTGCAGAGACCAGTTTGTGCGCAGGTAGATGGGGTTCTGGGGAGAAGAGCTGCCAAATGTTTTCTGCAGAGAGGTTTTCCTTTCAGTCTGCCAGACCCCTTGTACACCCTGACCCATTCCAGTGACAAACATCCCGCTCTTTGGAAGCGACCAGGATGCACTCCAGAAACCATCCTTTCCTGGGTGGCAGAGAATTATATACAGGGAACTATATGCCATGTAATTCCCAAAGCTTCCCTTGGGTTTGAAGCAAGGCGTGAACAGCTCCTGGTGCCACCTCCCTCTATGAAAACAGGCGGTGGGAGCGGGGCAGGCAGAGGGGCTAGGGGAGAAGTTTCTAGACAGAGCTGAGGCTGGGGTGGCGGGGGATGCCCTGGGTACCACCCAGCTTTTCCAGTGCAGGTCCTTTCTCAGTGCTGGGAGAAAGCGGCTACGTGATGGTTTTTAGTGTTGTCAGACGACATCCTGCAATGTGTCACTGGGTTAGACACAGCCACAGTCAGGGACGAGGGGAAAGATGCTTGGCATAAAAAACTCCCCCTGGTTCTCACACTTTTCAGCCCATAAATATTGTGACTGAGGCTGTATCTGCTAAAATGAACAAATTTTTTTGGTGGGAGGTAACACTAATTGGTGGAAGCAGCAGGCGGGTCTGCAAACCCAGCCTGAGGGTCCTGCACTTAACTGAGCGACTCCAAACTGAGTGGAAGAAAGTGGCTCTCTTGGGCTAAGATAGTCTAGCTGTCATTTATGAGAGTTATTCCTACCTTGAAGCATAATAATCCATGAATCATTTATATACAAAAACCTGCCACATTTTCCGTCAGAATGGAGGACGCAGAGATGCTGTAAACTTCTTGAAAACAAGTCAACAAACCACAGGCAAACCACATGGCACGCAAAATTCAGCATCTAGACCTAGATGGGTGAAAGCTGAGCAGGGCCTTCCTTTCTCACCCAAGTCACTGCTTGGGATCATCTATCTTAATTTTATAAGTGTAAGACTGACAGCTACTAACCTGGGCATGGTGGAATAATTATGCAAGGGGAAAATTAATCCCCTCCAAATTTGAGTGATAAAATGAGGAAGTTTCCTACCAAATGTCCACTTTTCAGGAAAGACAGCAAAATCACATATACGAAATAGAGTAGAAGAACATGCCTCATTTTTCCTGGTCTTTCCAAAAAATAAAAATATCCTTGCTCTTTCCTGTAAGAACACAGACTGGTTCATTTGTGGAACAAATTACTATGCAATTGAAGCTACCGAAAAAAAAAAAATTAAAAATTGCCTATTGCTCCCTTGTAACGGACAAAATTGCTCTTTGCAGCAAGTAAAAACAAATTTGGCACATCAGTCACTCGTACAATGTTTTTCTGCCTCTCGCCTATCCCACGCACTAGATACATGTGTGTCAGTTGTGCTTCCGTCATCTTTAAAAGCCTTAATGACTGACTCATTTTTGCACGGCATGCGGCAAATGTAGGCTGGACTTCTGTGGGCTTTCAAAGCCAGGGAACAGGAGGCGGCTGCGGTGAAAGAATGGCTGGCGGGAAGCAGGCACCAGGAGGGCGACAGGATGGGCAAGCTTCGCTCCATCCAGCTCTGCTTCTTGTTTCCCCATCTCATTTTGGCCGCTCGGCGTCACTCGCTTGCAGTCAAGATGAGCTGCCGGAAAACCACACTGCCTCCTGCTGAATGCCGTGACCTTTCCAAGGGAAGTTACGACCTCCCTCTCATGCTTCTGCCAGCAAAAGGGATGGCAAAAGCACAGCTTCAGGGACTTCAGGAGAGCTCTGCAGTTGCCTGGTCCTGGATGGTTGCACCAACCCAGCTTACCTAAGCCAAGGCAGAGGAGGGACCACACGCAGAGGAGGTAGGCACAGCTGGCACAGCCACATCTGCAGGACAGTATCGGTCCATGTCACCATTCTCTAATATCTCCTTACATAGGAAGTCGCTTGATTGTTTTGGGGAGCGTAGTGTCAGCCAACACGGTTTCCCAAGGGGAGCGATGTCCTGTTTCCTGTCCCAGGCTTGCCTAGTATCATCATCAATTCAACAGCTGATTGTGGTAAAGACAATTATTCTTTTTACTCAGAAGTCCTTGTCAAATTGGACAAGTTGTGCCAGAGTCAATACCTCCGAAAGCCAACCTCCGATTCCTACAAAATAGGGTACTTGGAGCGACAGGCAGCCACCGCAGCAATACCTAGCTGTGGGTGTAAAGTCAGACAGGTCAAACCTCTTCATTTACAGAGGTTTGAAATAGCAACAAAGACTTGTTGGCTTGCCCCTGACAGGCTTTAATGAAATCAGCATGAGGTACCAACTTTCTGACTCTTCCACGCATCTGTTTTGCACCTGCTGTGGCACTGCTGCGTGGGGGTTACCTTGCTCTGGTGGCCAGAGGGCAATAAGCCCCTGAGCATTCTTCCCCCTTGGGACTGGCATCCTCTGTGGGACTGGCATCCTCCATGCTGCCATACAGCAGACACCATCTGGGCAGAGGCTGAGCACAGCTTCTTCTAACCTTTTTGCTAACACACCTCAGCCCACGTTGCAAACTTATTTTCAGGAACAGGAGACAGACCTCCCTGCTCGGTTTCTGGCTTCTCTCCTGCAGCAGCAAGATTATCAATTAATATCAGCAAAGATGCCAGTTAATTAGTGTTGGTAGGCTGGAGGACACTGACACCTTTCCTTTGTACGTCCTCTCACGAACAGATTAATCCCAGGCGGGTCAACCAACTGTGCGGCAGATGGCTGCAGCTTTCCCTGCCGCTCACCTTGGCTAGGGCTGACCTGGCCTCCTCGTTGCAGAGGAGCTCAGCACTGCCCACCCTGACGTCCAGCACCACCTTCCCAGTCCATCATTCAGCCACACAGAATTTAGGGTGAGATGTTAATTTATCAGTTTGTTTTTGAAGATGGACAAAGCAAACATAGACATTCTTGCTGCAGCTATATTTTGCCGAAAAACAATCTCCCAGGGAGTGACTTATTTCAAGTGAAATTTCTAAACAGGTGAATAGATCAGTTTAAAGCCATTACATACTGGTGCTGCTGCAATAACCTGTGCACCGTCCTGCTTTATGATACTCAAATATTATTTCAAATAAAGCTAATCTAGCACCTTGTTTGTATTGATTACATGATTAAGGCACTAAATGCAGTCTGGGAACACCTGGGGTCACCTCCAAGCTTCGCCATGGACTTTGCCATGCCAGTCTCTTCACACATTCACCTTACCTCTAGGCTTACAAGTCTTCTAGACAAAGTTAGTCATGGCAGCTCGTCCTAAGCTGTTGGGGAGGGCAATGCCCTCACCTCGCTTAGGTAAGCAGATACCTACAAGAAGACAAATTGGTCTGTGATGGCCCTGTGAGAGGTCCCTCTAACTGGTGTTTTTCTTTTCTCCCAGGATTTGTTCCATTTAGCTTTTTAAACAATACATTCTTGATGGTGACGTATGGGACATGGACAGATGCTCGTTGAGCAGAGCTCTGCTCCTCTTGAGCCACTCCATGCACCTTTGTGGCAGAAGCAAAGATTAAGCTGTTTTGAAGTGTGCCACACAACTGTTGGTGAAATATTAGGTCTGAAATTATCTTAGCTACAACTTCTTTCCATAAGATTTTTTACTGTAGATTACAAGTGACCAGTTACAGAGAAAAACATCTGACCTTCACTAGACGTAGCATTGTTAACAGCAAACAGCCAGGCTGCTCTGGTCCCAGTGCAGGTACCACGACTGATGGGTCAGTGGGCTCACTGGGAGCTGAACAAAGCCTGGCACTAGCTGTCCCTTCCTACCACATTGTGCCCAAACATGGCTGATGGAAGACCAGTGATCTCATACTTCAACTGCTTTGAAACTTCCAGAACCTAACAAGCTTTAACTGCTGCAATTCTACTTCTCAGAGCAAGAAATCCTGAAACTTCTTTTATTTGTGTCTCCAAGAGCAAGGATTTATTATAATGTAGAACTTATATATTTTTGTAATAGCTCTCCACCCATCCTTCCCACAGAAGAGGGCTGCATTTCTGTGGGTTTTTTCCTACATTTTGCTTGAAAAGAAGCTTGACTGTTGGGGCACAGGTGGGTGCTGTGGGGGCACAACACTTTCCAGCTGGGGCTAGGATGCAGATCTCACCAGGGTGATGGCTTTCATGGCTTTAAAAATCTAAAAGGAGGAGAAACCCAGCTAATCACATGCTAGAAGCACAGGCTTAAGATCAGGCACCAGTTACAACTTGCTTGTTAATTCACGTTCTCAGAGGAAAGTTCTTTTATCTGGATAAGCTATACTTAACTGCTCCACTTCATAGAACTGGGAGTTGAGAAGCTCTCCCCACCGGCAAGGCACCGACATAGGCTCACCAGCTTTCATGTGCTTCAGACCATCTTTCATTTATTCTCACTTGGTAGCTCTCTGAGCTACCTGCTCCAGGTGAGGGCCAAGAGTAATGCAAACATCTGACAGTCTGCTTCCCACATGGTGAGGCTACAGCTCTTTCTGCAGGCTTGCTTCTTCGAAGGTGCAAAGAGTTCAGAGCAGTAAAGTTGACATAAAATAGGCATTGTTGAAGGATTGTTTTCCTTTGCCCTTTCTTTCCAATGTGCCTACATTTTCCAGTTTTGAATAACCTCTTGAAATAGTGGTCCAGCCCTCAAAGATGAAAGTCAGCAGCGCTGATTAGCTCCCTTGACAGGCAGAGGAGCAGAAAAACAGCCCCTATGGACTTAACCACAGTCACCCGGGCATCATATCCTGTTTGGGTGGAGCATCCTCAGGCCCTCGTGGCCATCAGCCAGGGTAGGCGGCGAGCTCCAGAAGAAACTGAACCCAAGCCAATGCATAAGAAGTCTTTCGCTTGCTGCAGCAATTAACCAACCATAAAGGATGCTTCTGTGGTGATAACATCGCACAAAATTAGGAGCAGGAGCTCAAGACAGGTTTAAAATGATGAGGAAGAAATTGTCCAAACAGAGCTGTTCTGCCTCAGTGCAGGAGGTGGGAGAGCTTTGCTCTTTCCTCACTTTTGAGTGTGATGAAAGCAGGAATCACATACTGGGCATAAACAGCAAATATATCTAAAAATGCCTGACTGAGTCTGCATCCAAGCACTTCTCTCTGTCCCAAGGCCTCCTAATTACAAAGATTTTTCTATGGCTGGAAAGCTGATACAGATGCCCTGCTGCTGAGTGGATAATGGCAGATGTATTTCCCTCTGAGCTATTGGCAGCCAAATTATCACTTGACCCAAAGTACCTGAAAAGATCATGCCAAGTTTTCTACTTACTTGCATATGGATGCAACTACTTGGATGCAGAAAAATTTAATCAATGAAGGTAGCAGCAGCACAAAATGTGCCATGTGAGTTCAATTCAACTGTCAGGAAAGGAGAGGCTGTGGGAATCACTGCTTTTGCAATATTGTGACTACACCAAATGCAAAATTTCATTTTGGATCCACCCCAAATCAAAATATTTCTGAATTCTGGACAAATATAAAGGCCTTCTTGAATTAAATTAAATTTGGTATTCAACCCCCAAATGGTTTTTTAAATACGTTTTTGTCATCAGAGCAATGGGTTGGGCTTGCAACACTAGGATGGGGTGACAGAATGTCGTATTCAGCGGTGTGGTGGAAATGGTAGGAGGATGAAGATAGACCGAGGTTCTGACCTGGAGTAAAAAATAAATAAAAGAAAGAAATTTAAGTCACAGCACATCTCAGAAGCATGTCCTGACCACTGGGAGTGCCTCCCCGTCCTGCGTGGTTTTCTGACTGGCAGTTACACAAATTTTCTCAAGTTTTCTCTCAAGCAGTGAGTATTTCCCAGAATTCACAGATAGTTCAGTCTGGCTAAAACAGAATTTTTCATTGCCAAAATCTTGTTCCAGGCAAAGACATAATTCAGAAGCGATGCTGGGTATGAAGCAGAAGTCTGTCTGACTGTGCCACACAGAGGTAATAGAGCCCGTAAAATGACCCCAGGGGGATGCGATTTGTGCCTTCCCTCAGCCTTTGGATGCGATTAGCCATTGTCAGTCCTATAGTGTATTCATCTCAGAACTGCAGAACCTCTTTGTAACAAAGACAAATGTATATTGTATAACTCCAGCTAAAAAGAGATGAAGTTGGCAATTTATAATGTTGAATTGCAGCTTCAGCCGAGTTTGGTGGTTTGCAGAGCTTAATCCTCTTTTTTTAAAATTTTATTCAGTGTGGCTGTTTCATTCTGAGCAAATTTTTCAAATGACCCTCAGAAGATGGAGAATCATTTTCAGCCTTTGACAGATTTGATCTCTTATCGTTTTTGAACTAGAGCTTTGGACATGTAATTATTTTAATGCTTTTTTAATTTGAAAATTAAATTTGTATTTATTTTATCAATAAAAGGACTAATGAGTTCCTCAGAGGGAAGGCTGTGCAATGAAATAACAGAAATATACAGTAAGAACGCAGCCTTAGATCTGATTTGGGAGGAGCTGTCTTTGAGCCAACTCTAAGATCAAGATTGTTGCCGTGTTCATTTTTGGAAGCCTCCTCCATTGATTTTTCATTTGTGTATTCATTAGACTGAAAGCCCACAAAGTGCAGTTGTTAATTAGCATCAATGGTCTGGTTTTGAATTCTTTTCTTTTTCAGACTAAGTTGATAATTCAGCTAAGTATCTGAATGGCTGAGGCTGGTTAATACCAGCCTGCTGCGTTGCCTTTCATTTCTTTGCTTGAAGGCCTTTGTGAGCTGAAGCAAAGGCACATGTACAGATTATCCTCAGCTTTTCTTGGTGGATGAGATGCCAGCTTCCCTGTTGATGTCTATCGTATTTTTGCTGTGGGACATTTGGACACAACAGAGTTGTTTTAACAGAAATTAACAATCTTACATTTTACACCAAAACAGATTTAAAACGGTTGATTCAGGCTGCAGTTTAAAATGGCCTTTCCTGCCTGTGTTCTAGGCAAGATTTCTACTGTTCAGTACGCAGGAACAGGGATGAGGCAGATACAGCTCTGCTATGAGGGTTCCTGTTCTTCAAAAGATGGAGTGTGACCCTACATAAAGAAGGTGAAAACTGATATAAAGTTATTTTAATGTCATGGCTTGCAGGTTTTTAATTGCTGTTGAACAGCAGTAATAGCTAGTGGTGAGAGTTATCTTTTTTCTTTTTTTTTTTCCTTGTTTTTAAAGATAGGGAGCCCCAAATGTGTAACAAAGCGTTTTGTGACAGAAGCAGTGACATGAACACAACCTGGTCTTCTCCATCAGCCCCCAAGACAAGACTTCATGAAGAAGGACTGGGAGTGAATGAGATTGAACCCAGTGCTGTACTCAGACAGCGACAGCTGTGGCTGCTCTCTAGGAACATCTCAAAGACAACTGACCTTCAATTTCCATCAAAGACCTCAGAGACTGCAGACTCTCTCCAGGCTCCACAGCTCCAGCACATCCAAAAATGGAGCTCTGACTGCTGGACATGCCTCGTCTCCGTGGCTCATGATGGCTGCAGCCACCTTACAGGGCAAGGTGGCACAACATCTTCATTCCCTGAAAATGCTTCTATTCAAATGCTCATGTTTTGGCTGGAGGTCACTAACTTTCCCTTTTTTTCCCCCCTAAATGCTCCAAATGCAGCTTCTAGACTGTAACTGGGCTTTCACCTCACCCTGCTGTGGTGGCTGCTTTGTGGGGGCAGAAGAAACAGTTTCTGAATCCACAGACCACTGAAGGATGCTCCTGGTTGAGACGTATGATGTTAGTGCTCTCTGCCATGTAATGACCCATATTTGGCATTTTTTAAATGACTAGTTGAAAGTTTCACAAAATTAAAATAAAATTGGCTTGCTAAGGAAAATCAGAAAGATGCGAGAACTGTGACCTTGACAAAATTTTCCATTTTTAAATGTATCTGGTACAGTATGTTTATGCCTAGTTGCAAGGAGTGCCTAGGGAAGGGTGCTATGAAACTTCCAGGCATCAGCAACCAGATACACCACCATTTTGATATTCTGTGCTTATGTAGTCCACATCATCCAGAAATCATGGAACACCTCAAACTTCAAACTACTCTTGTTCCATGGATTAGAAGAGAAAGGGGATGGCTCTGGGTCCTCCAGTAATGTGCTAAAAATTAGTGAAAGCATTTCTTTTGCATTATTTTACCACACTTTAAACCTGCATGGTAGGTTTCTCCCCAAACAATATAATAATTTAGGTAGATTTCTGTACTGGCAGCTGCAACACAAAAGGTATGGAGGAATTCATGATAGCGCTTTTGTATAAAAGGTACCATGCCTGAACATGTCAATGGTTATTTTTAATATCTCAGCTCTGACACAGCACTTGGTGAAAGATGACTCCCGCAGCGTGCTCAGCAGCCACGTTCCCCACCCCAGCTGTGGGTGCCGATGGAGGTATGGGTCCTGATGGAGGTATGGGTGCCGATGGAGCTGTGGGTGCTGCGGCAGCTGGTATCAGGTCGCCCACACGTCCTTGCAGGTTCCCAGCTGCACCAACCCCAGCACAGCAGCCCCAGGCACTGGCTGGAGTGGGGAGAGAAATGGAGTTTGGGACAGTCTGTCAGAGCAGGTTACATTGGGGTCAGTCACGGCAGGTTATGAGAGTGCACCTTTGGACTTACAGTATTGTCCAGGTTTGTTAATATATAATTACCAGAGTTTCAGACTTGCGTTGATAGGCACATTACAATCAGATTTTTTTTTTTTTCATTTGAATAGAAATGAAATCTCATAAAGCATTGTATTTTGCTAGCCTGGTTATTCTTCCAGCATGGGTCATTATCAAATCACTGCATCGCCGTTGACATGCCTGAAATATTTCGCTTGCTTCAGTTACGTTTCTCTCGAGCCCTGACTGGCTGTGAATGCCAGATAACCAAAGATGTGCCTGGAGCTTTGCTTTAAGAGCAGAGTTAAGTCATATTGTGTAGGCTGAGGTGTTCTAGCTTCTGCATACTATTGCTCATGCCTTATAGTCCTTGGAGTCACCTTGCTGTCTTACTCTACAGATTTTTTTTAAGTGCTGCAGTGCTGTTTGTTACTAAGTGGAGAACCAGACTGAAGACTGCTTTAAGGAGGAGGTTGTTTCAGCTCTGGAATCACAGCATCCAGACCTTATTTAGATTTTTCTTCTGGTCTCTTGTCTTCGACAGTAGTTATGCAGAGAGGAGCTGTTTACTTATTTTGCATGGCTCCCAAATGTCATTTAAGCATTATTAACAGGAGGGTTACTACCTCCCAAATTTCTAATTAAGGTCTTCCCTTCAGTCTATTAGCAGTGCTTTTGTGGACATATTCTTTAATTAGGTCTGACTTTCTGACTCCAGTGCAAAGTAGTTTTTAACTACTGTCTGCAATGCCCATGAGTGGTGAGTCAACCTATTAAAAATTAAAAATCAATTTTAGTTTCATTGTATAGAAGTTCACCAAATGAACCGAGTGCTATTTCATCTTATTTTCATTATCACAGCACCTGAGAATCTGGGTGATGACAAGAGTTTTACAAGCGGAGAGCAAACACAGCCACCTCGCCAGGTCCCGGGTGAAGGAGCACTTTTTCTTCTGCGGCTCTGCCTGAGCCTCATCCCAAGCCAAGAAGGGGATGCGCAGGAGGAGAAGATGCAAGATGGGCACCACACACTTGGTAGGATGAGGATGCTGAAGGTCCTGGGTTTTGCTGCCCACCCTGACATGGGTGCTGACCTGGGCCCAGCAGATAGCGTCTCTGCGGGAAGGACACCCCACAGATGCTCCCCCTGCCAGTTATGCTGCCCTGGAGAAGCATCCTGTTTGTTCACAGCCCTGGGAAAAAAAACATCTTAGAGCCTTTAGGGAGCAAAACCCTCAAGATAACGGCTCACCTAATGTCAGGCTGTGTTTAGCTGGGTCCATATTTACCTTTTGAGAGCACACCCATGCCCTCAGGGCCTGGACATCCAACCTGGGTCCAGTGCATGCTATTGCTCCTATCTTGGGTGCAAAAGGAGTGTGGGGTCACACTACATTAAATTCCAGCTAATGACTACCAGCCACTAAGACCCATCCCCACTCTCCCCTCCAGCTCCTGCTGATGCCCTTGCACCCCCTCAGAGAGCTAAACCGGCAGAAAACTCCCCTTGTGCTGGCTGGGGACTGGGGCAGGGACAAGGCTGACCACTATCATCCCTTGCAGGGGCCACTAGTATTTCATCAGCTGTAATGTTGAACAATGTGTGTACAACAGTGTCCAGAGAGGCTGGAGAAGCAAGGATACCCACTTGGAATGAGGAAGAGGATGGCTCCCCTGGCACACAGGTGGAGGTTCACATCTAAATTTGCAGCCCTCATTTGGAAAATGTTGAGGCACAAAGCTGTGGCTCAGCCCTTCGTTCATGCTGCCACGACCGGCTGCACAGTGGTTCAGGAATCTGCTCAAAGCCACTTGCAAGATCAAGGCCTTTCTTTCTAGCCTATTTGGACCAAAGATAGTTTCTTTTTATAAAACTCTTCCTATCCCTGTAGCTGTTGCAGAGAGACAAAATTATTCCAGCCCACTGAAACATTCATGTGAAAACTTTGGTGGCTCAGTCTTGGTATTCACCTTTGTGCTCAGG
The DNA here is from genome assembly GCA_008921705.1 of Burhinus oedicnemus. NCBI lineage: Eukaryota > Metazoa > Chordata > Aves > Charadriiformes > Burhinidae > Burhinus > Burhinus oedicnemus. The sequence goes on along the minus strand of VFFE01003654.1, from coordinate 4,590 downwards.
CTTGATTTTCTAAGTGCGTGCATAGTTATTAATGTATTCATTTAGAGTATTTCCTACAGTGTCAAACAACTCCAAATAGATATCAGAACAAAGGGTCAATGAAATCAACGTGCCTAAAAGGTGCAAAAGCATTCGTATAGGACAGGTCAAGAGGAGTCTAATTACAGGAAGTATTTTGAAAGAGATTAATTTATCATTTTGGGGATATATTTTTAAACTAAAAAAACCAACACAGACCTTATTGATTCTGTGTTAACTAGAACTAAGGATAAGTTAAGGTTTCATAGTTTAAACCGTAAAGATTGTGTTGTGCATATCATTTAAAACATACTAGAGCATGTCAGATGCTCTTTGAAAATGGTAAGTTATTCACAAATATTGACATTGTTTGTCAAAATTTCGTACTTAACAAGATAGTCTGCTTCAAGGAGAACAAAAAAGTATAGTCTAAATTGTTTTCCAGACCGTGGCAATATTCCCCAAGTATTTTTGCTTTCAACGAGTAGCATCTGACTGGTAAAAATAATGCAGTACCAAATCATGAATTGCTGGGAAAGAAGGTTTAATTCCGGGGCCTTTACTGTAATTTTGGCTGAATGCTTTCAGCTGTAGGATGAGGGCCAGCAAGGAAGGAGGACTCTCAGAGCTCAATTAATGAATTAGAGGAGGGTATAAAGAAGAAGAGTTTAAATGCATTTGACATTGGAGAATCTTTTGGGTGAAAGAGCCTGAAGCTGGGGCTGACTGGGCATAAGAAAAAAATACATACTGCAAGGATAATTGAACAATGGGACAATTTGCCCTGACAGGTTGTGCAGTCTCCATCTACGGAGGCTTCCAACACCCAAAGGACAAAGCAACCTGATCTGAAGTCAATGCTGAGCTTGCTCTGAACAGGTGGTTGGACCAGAGACCTCCTGAGGTCCCTTCCCACCTGACCAACTTGGTCCTTTAGTGTGAATGGGTCTACCACAGCCTAAAGTGGAAGTGGTCTCATTGTGACACCGGACAATGTCAGTTTGGAGTTCTCCAAGTCCAGCCTCCTCAGAACAACCCAGAGGTCATGACCAGGGCAGAGAAGCTTCATGCCTCACCAAGTCAGGTTCTATGCATGGCAAGAGTAGCACAAGCTATCCATCTACAGCATGTATGAGGTCTGTCGTTCCCATCCCTCTCCATAACGTGGGCTGGACTCTAGAGGCAACCTCATAACCAAAGGAACTACTCCCTCCTGAGAACATTTCCCTCCTGAGAGTGGCAGGAAAGAGCCTCCAGGAGAGCTACAGAAGAGGAGGAGAGTGCTGACAAGGCTTGTGCTGGTGTCAACATCTCCCTAGTATCCACCTCCCTTGGATGGAGGACCCAGCCCTAGGCTCAGGACCTCTCATCCTGGCTTTGGCTCTGTCCCGTCTCCCTCAGTTTGCTTTCATGGTCCCACACCTGCACTGCTGGAGTCTCCCCTAAGATTTAGTGGCATGGAGAAGCCCACACACCAGGCACCTTGATGGCTGGCACCTCAATGCCCTCTGTCTTCCTCACCTCAAAGGTATAGTGACTTCATGTGCTAGCATGTGAACGCAACAACATATCCATGGCCCAGAGGTGCCTGAAACCACAGGTCACTGGGAATTCATTCAGGGACCTGCTGCCCGCTCCCGTATTGTCAGCATCCTGAGGTTGATGCCAGGGATAGGGCTGGGTGGGGCTTTGGTCAGACCCCATGCAGCTCTTCTGCTCTTCCACACCAGTGAAAAACCACTGGGCATGCTGGGCATCCGGACCCAGAAGTGCCGCGCTGCTGGGTCAATCAGAGGCACGATGACCAACATCCCAATGGACACTGGCATCACTGCAGCCAGGACTTGGCTCAGCACACATTAAACAATCCCCAGGAAGGAAGGCGAAAAACCCACCCACCACCTCCCCTGCCACCTGCCAGCCAGTTGGCTCAGCACTGCAGCTGGTTACTCAAGCGCGGGTCGCGGGGATGGTTTTATTGCGTCTCAGAAGAGAAAGCCTAATTTCCTCGTGTCTCCAGCAGAACATCCCACTCGTTTTGCAAATCCTTTGGCAGTATTAGTCATTTATGACTATCAGCAAAGCTTCTCCAGGCCTCCCTTCACAACCAGTAACTAGGAGGAAAAAAATTATGCCATAATGGAAACGATTTGTGTTTCTAAATCACAAACATCAGCATTGTGTTATGCTAACAGCTATCATCTTTATTTTTAGGATATTTAATCAATTTGGATGCTTTCATATATATTTTAGTCAGACCAGCTTGCTCTAACTTACCTCCCAATTCTGGTTGCCATGGCGTAACAATGATTTCTCTTTTAGCTAAAAATAAACCTTCAGCAACAAATGTATTAGCCACAAAATAAGAAAAAAAAAAAAAAACAACAACAAAACCAAAACCAAAACACCATGAAAACAAAGCACTTCCCTATGCAACAATTCATGTTACCCCACACTGCTGCTGTTTGGGCATGATTTGTACCAGGCCCTGGACAAGGCCTTTCGTATTTACACACTTTTTTATATTCTGGCTAATGAAAGGCAACCAAATGCCTAAAATATTGCAAACATTTTTTAAATGGCGTTAAAATCAAGTGCCATAAGACAGACCGCCTGTCCTCAGTCAGGCAGAACTGCCTGTCCTCAAAGCCTTTGTAGCTCCCGGGATCTGCCTGGAGATATCTTTCTTTTTTGGTATGAACCCAAGCATGGGAGAATAACCTTTGTCCCTGAAGAGGCTGAGAAAGCTGGGGCATGGGGCCCTCCTTGCCCAAGGCAGAGGCCAGCACCAGCCCCACGTCTGCCCAATGATGTGCTGCCTTGGCAGGGTGGCAGGGGATGGGGGAAGTCCCTCAGCAGCCAGGTCAAGGCACTTCTTCCCTCCTGGGAAAAAATTGCCTCCTTCGCAGCTATATATTTTACTTGAAAATAAAGTGGTATGCCACATATTTAACAATAAAATGAAATTAATGGAAACCAAAAGAGGAATGGAGTCACTTATGAGCGTCTCCACATGATTTGCAAGTGTTAATTTAGAGGTGCAGCAGGCTACAGCAATGCTCAGCTCATGAAAAATAATGTTGGTAGTTTCAGGGAGGCGTTTTCTTTCACTTTTGATTACAAAACCCTCTTCCTTTTCCTTACAGTCTTACTGTGGGCACTCTGCAACAGGAAAAGGGCAAGTCTGGCCAGATTTGTCCTGCCCTACCCTGGTGCCTCTCAGCCCAAATGAGTTGGTAACCTCCCCTCAGAGCCCTGGAAAGCAATGCTGCAGCCACCCAAATCCTAGCATGCCTGCACAAGGGCGTGGAGGAGAGCATGCAGCTTGCTCTGCTCCTTGCTACCAAAATGGTTGTCAGTCAGCCCCAGTGAACACAGGGCAAAGCAATAACACCAACATTTCTGAAGTTCTCCTAGAGGAATGAGAGAGAATCACAGAATCACTAGGGTTGGAAGGGACCTCTGGAGATCACCTAGTCCAACCCTCCTGCCAGAGCAAGGACACCTACAGCAGGTTACACAGGATGGTGTCCAGGCTGGTTTTGAATGTCTCCAGAGTCGGAGACTCCACCACCTCTCTGGGCAGCCTCTTCCAGTGCTCTGCCACCCTCAAAGTCAAGAAGTTTCTCCTCCTGTTTAGATGGAACTTCCTATGGTCAAGTTTGTGCCCATTACCTCTTGTCCTATCACTGGGCACCACTGCAAAAAGACTGGTCCCATCCTCCCAGCACCCTCCCAGCACCCTCCCTTTAAGTATTTGTAAGCATTGATGACATCCCCTCTCAGTCTTCTCTTCTCCAGACTAAAAAGTCACTCAGCCTTTCCTCATCAGAAAGATGTTCCAGTCCCCTAATCATCTTTGTAGCCCTCTGCTGTACCTTCTCCAGCAGTTCCCTGTCCTTCTTGAACTGGAGAGCCCAGAACTGGACAGCCCAGAACTGCACACAGTACTCCAGATGTGGCCTCACCAAAAGAGACCAAAGCAAAGAAATGACTTCTTTCCATGTGTTTGTGGAAGATGACTGGTTCTTACCCAAACTGTCCATGTTTGCCGAGCCTCTACATTTGCTGGTTCTCATGCCCCTATTTTCAACAGCTGGCGAGGCTGATCCTTGAAGGGATGTTTGCCTGGTTTTGTAAACACAGTCTCTAAATAAAGGAGGGAGAGGAGGGACTCCTGCTCCCAAGGGTGACTGGGACTGCCTGGCTCCTGTCCATGCAACAAAGCTCCCTGGCCTTGCGTCTCCACTAGACTGCTGTCATCATCACCTTGCTGATAACTATATACACATATATATATATATAAAATATATTTATAATGTTGCTGTCCTCTTTTGTAGCTGATTTAATAGCAGAAAGGTTAGTGGCTTTGTGAATACTCGCTTGTGAACCTGCTTTCCCAACTCCCACTGTGACAGCCAGCAGGTTAACGCTGACGGTCCCATAGTTAAAGCCCGGCAGGTTTGGAGCAAGGAAAGCTCTGTCCTCTGGGGCATGTGTGTAGAGGCTGGGAAGCTCAGCGGGTGTTTCCCAGCTCACAGCACAAGCATATGCTTTCAACATGCTTGCGAT
>VFFE01003650.1:0-19341 GCA_008921705.1 Burhinus oedicnemus | reverse complement strand
CCCCCCCCCCCCCCCCCCCCCCAACATGGTGGTGCTGGGCTAGCAGCAGCAGCACCTGTCCTTCTGGCTGGGGTTTTGAAACATGAGTTTTCAGCTTCTTGTGCAACCACAATGCTGAGAAATGTCTTAGAAACAAACCCAAACCGATACCAGCAGGTTTCTCAGCCAGCAGCCTGAGCCCTGGGGATTGGGGAGATGCTACAAATAGCATGAGAATTTGTAATGGAGCCAGCTCCACCTCTGGGGCCTGGCCTGGAGCCAGACACAGTTAATTCATTCTCAGCAGTGCTGGAACGGCCACAGGGATGCTACTGATACAGCTATATCATCCTCTCCCCTGGCACTCTTTGAGGAAGGGAGCAGACCTGCGTCTTCACCTCAAAACAGTGAAATACTACTTTTGCCCTGACAGCAGCTTATCAGGAGGCACAAAGCGGCCATGCGCGCAGGTCTCCTGCAGCATGCAGTGCCTTCTCTTGTGGCATCCTGATAGTGAACCAGCCCTTCAGAGCACTCCATAGGATGTAGGGAGCGGCGCGCAGTGACCTGATGAGCTGTGCTGAGAGCACATCTCCTCCTCCAGGCAGGTAGGCAGCAGGGCTGGCTGGTGGCATTGGCTTGCGGGTGCAGAAGGCAGCTCCAGGCACACTGCTTGGCCAAGCCAGTGTTCAGGTGCGGTTATCACACACATGCTATAGTGAACAGGCAGTAATTAATTTCCCTCAGGGTGGTTTAATTTGGTTCCCTGGGGGTGGTTTGCCTCACAGCACTTTTTGCCAACAGACCAGTAACAGACTGGGTCTCTGCCTGCGGATTTGCAGTATCGCTTTCCTCTGCCCTTAATAGAGAAACTGTTTGTGTTTTAGTCCTGTAGGTGTGGTCATGGAGGCATTTTTCTGATCTCTTTTCTGATAAACCACGTCATTATCAGATTTTCTGTAATGAAGGAGCCCTTGCCACCAGACAGCTGCCAGTCCCAAGGAACTGATACGGAGAAAGTTTCACACTTTCTGGCTTTTTGGAAAAATACCTGTATTTTTAAGAGTGAGGGTTTCTCAGACTGCTATGCCATTGCCAGCTTTGTAGATTCATAGCCCTTGCACTGTGAAATTGGCCCTAATACCACAAGTTTAATGGTTTGCTTTGAAGAGCACATTGTGATGTTTGGTCTGCCTACCCATTCCTCACTCTTGTTTTCTGCTGTGCCTGCCTCTTCCCAGCCAGCATGGCACAAGGTTGTCCACCCTCCAAGCACGTCATATCAGGTTTTTGGGCCCCTTGTATGAAAGCTCTTTCTTGTGCAGGACCTGGCAGATGATGCTGTGAAGAGCAGTGAAGTTTCCCAGTCCTTGCCAGCTCCAGCACACAGCTGGAGCAGGTCTGGTCACCTTGAATTCTGGCAGATCTTCCTTCACTGTTTGTCAAGATACCAATAAAAGCAGAAACAGGTAAAATGAAAGAAAGAATCTCTACTTTGACTGTAGAGCAGGCATTTGGGGGAGTAACCAGGTACGAGCTGGTCTGTTTTAATGGTATAACAGAAAGACTCCTGCCTTAGGACCGAGATCCAGCACTTCTGGTCCTCGCCCTGCCGCTGGCTCGCTAAGTGTCGTGAACAAACCACTCTGCCAGTGCCAAGCTCCCTTACCATCCCAGCCGTCTTTGCCACCACCCTGCCTGTGTTGTAAAGTGGAAAACCAAAAAGTATACATTGCAACATGATGCAATGCTGTTTGACTCACTTTGTTGTTATAACTGGTGCCAGAATAGGTGTTATCCCCCTTTCCATAGGCTGAATTACTTTTTGTTGCAGAACAAAAAATGTGGCATCTCTAGTCTTCCACATGAAAGCTGCTACAAGTGGCTTATAAAGTACTCTGAAATTTTATAGCTTCAGGGAGGAAGGTGCCAGGGTTGAGGGCAGACATTAACACTGTTGTGCTGCTTTTAACTGGGCACCAAGGTTAACCATCACCCCACAGGGACCTTGAACTGCAGCTTGGGGGAAAGCTCTACAACCTCTTTTACTGCGTAACGCCAGGGCCTCCTTGCCAGAGTGGTCGTGCTGCCAGGGCTGCTGGTGATACCCATCACCTTGTGGGGTCAAGTGCTGTAGAACTGATTTTCCTGGTGGGACTTTAACCAGGGTTGCTATGACAATCAGTCAGCAGGCTGCCAGCACCGCGTGTCCTTGCATCTCCTTTCTGGTTTCTGCCTGCTCAGGGGTGTTGAAGCATTCAGAGCACAGCAAAGCACCCTCCCTTCCCAACTCTAATGAGATGCAACCCTTGCTCCAGGAAGCATGACTAATGAGGGAGCCTTTGGGAAGGGAATGCACTCTGATAAGGCCCCACTGCTCCATCACCTCCTGCAGGCAGGGACACGGCAGTCCCTGCGTCCCACCAGAGACATCCAGTGGATGTCGAGTATGGCTATATGGCTTCTTTTGCTGTACAAAGCAGTGCATGAATGCTTGCGCAGGTTCTCACCCTGGCAGCCCTCGAGAGAAGAAGATGGGGATCAAATGCTCCAATACAGCTGAGGTGCACTTTAATAATGGGAAAGTGCCTGCAGAAAGTCTGCCTGGGGCCTTGGGAAAGGCATTGAGGTGGCAATGGCCATCTTTAAAGAGGACGACATAGTGCAGTGGCTTGGCTCTGTGGCACAAGGTGGCCTAGAGGAGGTGTAGGACAGAGTCATCCCGTGGGTGCAGTGGTCTGTCTGTCCCAACCAGCAACTCCAGCACTGACTTTTCTCAGGGCCAGCACTAGTCTGGGGATGGGGATGGTGCTTTTACTGGGAGCTGCTGCCACACCACAAGCACACGGAGGAAGCATCTCTCCTCCCTGTCTTCCTCGCAGACTCTCAGCCCCCACACTAAGTCCCAACCTCATCCCTTCCCTGCATATACTCTTTTGCGGCACACCTTTATTGATAAGCAAGTCCCTGAGAGCACATTTGGACCTTCTTTTTGCACCACTGGCACTTTTCCACCCCTGAGCCACCCATGAGCTGCCTGGTTCCCTCAAGCTTTGGGAACACCCGTACCAGGTGGCCTCTACCCACCTGCACCACTAACAGGAGCAGGAAGACACCAGCTTGCCAGGGGCACGCATGGCACTCGGCACAGCTGGGTCCGGCTCCTGGTCCAGGCAGCTCTCCCTGCCTGCAGGCACGGGCAGGGGCCAGGAGCTGGGTTCCAGCTCTGTCTGCACATGGGCACTGACAGACTCCAAACCAGTCCCAGGTTGCTCTATTGCATCCCAAGGAAGTTCCTACACTCCTGTGCTTCTGTCCTGGTGTGGGAAGCTTTTTCTCTATTCTATCCACTTTCCATTTTGCAATAATAATTGTGGCTGGGAATGTAAGGTATGACATCTGTTTTCAGAAAAATTCAAGTTAAGTGGATAATGCATCCATTGTCTCACCCCAAGTCTCTTCACGCTGAAATATATGCCTGGCTAGTATCCCCGGGGTGCAGCACAGATAAAAGCATTTTTAACACTGTCTAAACAAATCATTCCTAAAATCTCCTAACATGTTTGAATGAAACTCACTATGAAAGGTATCTCTGTGCCGTTTCAGACTGTAACTATGTATTCAAACAAAGTCAGAGCACTGACCACTGGATTTATGTTATTTATTTTCTGTATAATGTAAACTCCAGTCTAGCAAACACTTAGGCCTGTGTTTCAATGCAAGGCATGTGTGCTCGGGCTCAGTGGCCTCAGTGCAGCTATTCATGGGCAAAGCCAAACACATATGCCAGTGTCTTTGCACTCTGCAGCCTGTGCGGAGGGATATGACTTGCTCCTTCAGAAAAGGGATGCTTAAAATTCTCCTCTGACCTGTGGTATGATATTGGGGGACTTGGAGATGGGTGTTGGAAACACGGTGCTGGCTGTTGGAGAAGTCCATCAGGGCCAAAGTGCGGCCCTCCAATCCAGATCTTCCTGGCACATATATAAAACAGATACAAAACAGCCTTGCAGGGTAGGAACAGGGGAGACCTCAGGGTCCGAGGCCACCCTGTGGCCTTACTCCATGATTCCTGCACTCCTGGTAGCCGATGCGAGTTGCTGACTCAAAGCTGGCTCCAAAATGCTCACGCAGCAGGAGAGCCCACATCCCTGCTGAAGGGCTCCTCGCTTGGCTGGCAGGACAGCATGATCTGCAGGAGATTTCTCAACTGCATTTCTTAATGCACTACAGTCTGTTCTCTTCCCATGAGCGGAGCTGCGGTTACCCAGACATTGTAAATCCATGTCATGAAGAAGATGTAGGTTGTATATAGGTCATAGAAAATGTAATTGTGTAACTGCATTAACGCATTCCTGAGCTAAGGTGCTGAAATACGAGTTAGGTGCAGAAAATAGGGCTGTGGGCTTTAAATAGCCTTACTTGGGCATCTCTCGGACAGAGCTGGCGATGCCGTGAGTAGATCACTGCGCCTCCTCTGGGAGAACAGAAAGCCCCTTTGCAGAAGGCAAACTCTAGTATGTTTAATGACATTTTTTACAGCACCCTGAGGCAAGCCGCGGCAGCCAGGGCCCCCCAGCCCCAGCGGCACTTAAATCCGAGCAGGCATTTACAGCCAGGGGCCCATGGGAGTCTGTTATCCACGGGATCTGCTCCCGCATCCACTGGAGAAGTCCTACTCTGCCCCCTTCTGCTGCGTGCTTCATCGCTCCTCAGTGAGAACGAAACCTGGCTGAACGCCTGCCCTGCCCGGTACCTAGCGTACGCTGTGATAGCCCAGCAGCAAAATAAATTAAAAAAAAAAAAACAACCTTATTTAGCAGTGTGAGGCTGACCCTGGTGCAGGGCATTTTGGGGACATACTGAAAAGCCAGGATTAAGTGCACTGCTTAAACTCTGTTTTTTATGGTGAGCGCATCCACAGTAGTGAAATGCCTCCGGGCCAAAGCTTTGTCACTGGTCCAGATCCAGCTTGGCAATGTAGTTCTGGCTGTAGAGACTTGCCTGCTGTTTCTTTTGTACCTTTTTGGCCTTTTTTTCTTCTCTCTGTTTTGTTTTTTCTACTTTCAGAAGACTAAGGATCCCTCTGGCTCCTCTCTCCATGGACTTGGACCTTGGCAGCAGTGCCAAGCAGGTCAGGGAGCCTTCCTCAGATTCCAGCCAGAACCGCTGCTGGTCCTGCACAACAGGGTTTGTCCCTTAAATAATAATAACTTTTTTAGTTTTCCAACTTATTAAATATCTCTCTTTGGTTTCTTGTGTTTTGAATACATAATTGGATAATTTCCAGGGTGGAGAGCTACTAATTGTATATACATGAACCACAACATCTTTTTTACACTTGCCTTGGACCGAGTTCCCATATCCCAGAGGCCAGTTCATGCTACCAGAGTCTGTTTACTTCCTTTAGTGTCATAACTGTAATTTGAAATTTTACACTATTTTGCCTGGACAGATTTCAAAGCACTTTCTGCCACTCCTAGAAACAGAGGAAAATTCCCACCTGCCTTCCCTATCTCTGTCTTGTCTCCTGCAAGTTCATTTTTGTTTCTATACACATGTGGCAACTTGTCTGGCCAGCCCAAAGCCCCATTTCCTTTAGAGGAGGGAGAAAAACAACAGAAATGAATTTGCAGTTGATAAGACAGAGAAAGGAGGGAAGGCACCTCCTGAGGCAGGAAGAGCTGTTCATGCGAACAGTGACGTCTCCATGGTGGGAGTCTCAGGACTCCCAGGTTATCCTGGGTCCCAGGATATGATGCCTCAACACTGCAGGTCCTGTAGAGAGGCTCCAGCACCTGGGCTTCAAAGGCAGTGGGCCTGAAGGCAGGATCTGTTCACGCAAAATAGTGCAAAATGGCCATGACCATGGCAGCTCTCCAGCCCCCATGCATTTGGGTTGCTCAGACCCCATCTGGAGATGAAAGCTTCCTCATGGAGACAGGCAGGGAGCCCTGGGCTAGTGGCTCCCAGGGCTGGAGCTGGTGGTGTCCCACAAGCAAAGGGTGTGCCCAGAGCTCCTGGTCCCTGCAGTGCCTCCACCAGAGGATTTTTTCACTGGTGAGAGCTTGGACAGTTTCTAGGCTGTCCTAATGCCAAGGCCTGGACCAGATCTCATCACAGGGTTGAGATGACAGTGTCACTGCGGCTGCTCTCCCATCCCCAGGTGCAAAGCTGCTGGGGGCTTCTCTGCAGCTGGGGGACACAGCGTGCTAAAACAGCCTTTCTCTGGGGTGCCAGGAGCTGATTTCAGGGTGGCCTGGTGTGCACGATGGGACAGCCTCACTTCTGCACTAAGCCAGGTTACCTGCAGGTAGAGCTTCAGGGGTGGTGTGGCACTGTGCTGTCCCAGCCCGCAGCTGGCTGGATTTTATCTGCAGCTCCAGCTTATTCTAACAAGGGGTTTTTCTTTGCTAGCAGCGCTCAGTGCCTTTGCCTCCTCTCCCTAGGGCCAGCCAAGCCTTGTCTCTGAGACAGATAACTGGGTAACACGAGGGAATCCCAGCTGATGTAGCCCATCCGTATGTGCCCTGAACACAGCGCTGCCTTACACCATGCCCAGCGTGTGCCCAGCGCTGCCTCACCCTGTGCACACCCTGTATGTCCCCCGCACGGAGGGCAGCCTCACCTGCCCACCCCGGACGTGCTGTGTAACTTGTGCCACCTCACCCCATGTGTGCACATCGCCTGTACACCCCATCCGCACTGCCTTGTCCTCCAACCCCTGCAGCACTTCACCCTCCACGTGCTGTGCACGCACCCCATACACCTGCCTTGCAGCTGTTTCATCACCCAGAAATGTGGGGGAGGCTTCATTCTTGCATGAAGCGTTCAGAGCGTGCCTGGTGCGGCCCCCCTCTTTGCCCTGATTTCCCCCCAGCTCTCCTCCTTCCTGTCCTCCCGCCCCTGCTCCAGCTTCCTGCCCTTTGATGTGCCTCCCCTCCTCTGCTCCAGGGTACAAACTGCTTACCAGGTGGAGCTGACTTCTCCCCACCCCACAATTAGTGCAATTATAAGGTTATGCTTTTCCCTGATCCCTTGCTCTGGTGTGCACTAAAGGTGGATGGGCCCACGAGCGGAGTCCTGCTCTGGGCTAATGACAGGCGGGACATGGAGCAGTGCCCTGGTCTGTGTGAGTGAGCGGTGCCAGTGGGTGCTGGAGGTGGGATGGCTGCTGAACATGTCCCAGCCTGGTGGCCTGAGCAGGGACTCAGCTGCAAGAGCCTGAGCCTGCTCCGTTCCAGCACAGGAGCATCAGATACCTGGGTGCTTCCTGCCGTGGTCAGGCAGAGCCCAGAAATGTGCCCCTGGGGAAGGTGCAGCCAGCGCTCGCGTGGAGACAGGTCCCAGCAGCCGGCAGCGAGCTCGGCTGTCAGCTCTCATCATCTGTGCTTCAAGGCATGTGGTGCCTCGGCACCGTGGGATGCCCCTTGGCTGGTAGCAGCCAAGCAGAGGAGCAGGGCTCCACATGTTGCAGCCCCTGGGCTTCTGAAGATGCTACCTTTGGCTGGAGGTGGGACCCCCGCATCTCCTATCAAGACATAGGTTTGCTTCCACTGCTGTTCGTGCTGGCAGTGAGGGAGCTGATGGCTACAGCAAAGCTCTCCCCACGTGCCATCTCCACTCTCACTGCGGCCCAGGAGTATTGGCTCTTGCTGGCTCCTGACCCCTCATCACCTCCTGGCCATGTCTCAGGTGAATGCATATTCCTGCAGCAGGTTTTGTGGAGCGTGGCTGGGTGAACGCCTCGCTGCTCTGGTGTGACCTTGGCCACAGGGTGCCAGGCACCAAAACTGTAGTGCACGGCCACCTAGGCACAGCACTGGCAGGGCCAGCACTGCAGGGTAGCCCTTGGGTGCTGGGCAGTGCCTGGAGGTCAGAGTGAACACGAGCTCATCCTGCCACAGCAGGCAAAAAGGTTCATCACAACTACTCCATCCAAGGGCAAAATGCTGCCACCACAGCCCGGGAGTCCTCGCTCCATCCCGCCGGAGAGTGCTGCATGTGCAGTTGTGGATATGCACACCCACGCATCTCCACATGCTTGTCCTCACGCGTGCAGGGCAAATGCTCTGCTGTGGCCAAGGCTGGCTGTTCTGCAGCGCTTTCTCCTCTGGTTGCTCTGCAGGGTGCAGGCAGCCAAGCTCAGGAGAAAAATTGAGCTTGCTGGCCAGCTGTGGGGGGACGGATCCCGCCGCCGCAGTGCACTATGGCATGGCAGCGCTTGTACCATTCAGGTCAGGGTGTCTGTCCAGGGTTTTTGTGATTGCTAACCTGTTTGTATCACAAGAGGTGCGGATGAACGTGGGGCTTGCAGAGGGTCTGCAGGACAACTCTGACTTTGACATGGGCAGCCAGAGCAACCCCATCAGGGACACGCACGCGGTGGCTGCCAAGCCGCTGAGGGAGCTGGGTGCAGGCAGGGAGAGCCCCTGCGTGCTCCCCTGCCCCATGCCAAGCGCTGCTGGCAGGCCCATGGACCGGGTGCTCCTCCGGTGCTTCATGCCCAGCCGGCACTGCCTGGTTTGTGTTGGATGAGCCATGCTTAGGCCTGATGGCCTTTGAGGTCCTGGGAGCATCTTGGCTGTGGCCATGTTTCAGGGCACGGCCCCAGTAAGGGACAGGATGGAGCTATTTATGGCTCTTGGGGTGGGAACTGGGCAGCCAGGGCCTCTAGAGCATGTGTGTCCACATGTGAGTAAGGCATGCGGTGCAGCATGTAAAAACACACCTAGAGAGAAAGTCTCAACAGGGATTAGATTAAAAGAAAATGTAATTAAACACGGAGAGCATCCTGTCTGTTACTCAGCTCTCCTTGCATAACTCTTGGGACTGGCTGCCCTCACAGACGGCTGCTCTGCTGTCAAAGTCATTTGCTGGGCACCTGTTGGAAAAACTGCCAGGTCAGCGCAGAACTAATTGCACCGGGATCTTTCCTTCTAATGAGATTTAAAAGTCTAGAAGAAAAATTGCTGAGAGGTCTTGCAGGTCCCCAGATGAGCCTGTGATGCCTCCTGCTACTTAATCCTCCCCATGTACTCCTGTGAGTGACTCCAATGGGGATGAGGACGTGGCAGTGGCCTGGAGGGCTTGAGTGGCCCCCGGCAGAGGAGGTTGCATGTCCCCCCTGGGAGCATGGCGATGGCTGCTGCTGGGCCAGAGGGCGCAGGACGGGACCCGCTGCTGTCCCCAGCCCCTCTGAAAGGCTGTGGCACTTCTCCCCTTCCCCTGCTGTTTCCACCCAGGTCGGAGGCTCCTGTGGGCAGCCGAAGAGCAGAGAGCTCCGCAGCTGCAGAGCGATACCCAGACACGTGGGGTGCCTTTGTTTGCCTGGGTGAGCAGCCAAGTTGCAGCCCATCTCCAGCTTCGTACCAGCTGCAGATCTAAGGCAGCTGACTGGCCTGCCAAAAAAACAAAACACGTCGAGGACCAGGGAGTGGCTTGTGCTAGTGCGGAATAATGATGATCCCAGCACGCTTATAAAACGGCGAGGCGGAGAGCTCACCACAGAGCAGTTCCTTGCAGCCCTGGTCCTCCGCAGAGCATCACTGCGCCTCGTCAGCCAAGGTACGTTTCTGAATGAAGAGATTCAAAATGGGAGCTGTGTTTGTGTCCGCAGTGGGGCCCATGCCCTGCGGCTGGAGACAGGCTGGGCTTTTCTTTTAAACTTGGGGAAAATGCTACTGCCCAAATGCAGACCATGAAGCACATGGGCAGCATCCTTGCTCCAGGGGCTGCTCGGGGGTGAGCTGCACAGCTCTCACCTCTGCTCCGCAGGAAAACATGTCCTTTCCCTCCTTGCAGCATGCCTTTGCGGGTCAGTTCATGGTTCTGATTTGAGTCTCAACCAACTTCCCCAGCCTGCAGTGCTGTGTGCACTGTCCCCTCCTGCCGCCTTGCAGGGCCAGGCAGCCCTGGCACACGTGGGGATGTCCCCCTTGCATGCAGGCTCCTGCATGTGTACACTGCTCACTTCCATGTCCCAGGGCCCCAGCTCTACCCCAGCACTGGAGCATGTTCCTTCTCCTCCAATATTTTATAGCAAATGTCCCTGCATACCCCTCGCCTCAGCTTTGGACAGATGACGATGCTCCTGCATGTCCTCGGGCGTTTATCACGCCTGCATCTTGCTGGGTGCCAGGTGTGGGTGATGGGTACAAGTGCTCTCACCAGGCATTGCCTTGCTGCCTGCAGAGCTGCTGGGCACAGCCTGAGCACAGGCAGGGCTTGAAGACATTTTGGGCTGGGAACCTACTTGGCACAGTGCCTTCGTGCTTTTCTCATGATCCTTTTCTCCTTGCTGTGCCCCCAAGGTGCCCTGCTGCAGACATCCTGTCTTTCTTGCCGTATTTCACACAAAGTTCTGCTCCAGGGAGGCCCCAGCTCAGCTATTTTCCTCCTCCCCAGGTCCATTTCCCACCTGCATCCCGGCGCAGCCATGCTGGGTACCGCAGTGCGGCTCTCGGTCCTGCTTGGCCTCCTCAGCTTCAGCAAAGGCCAGATGTTTCACATGGGGCCATGCCCAGATCCACCAGTCCAAGAAGACTTCGATATCAACAAGGTGTGAAAAGCTTTCTAAAAAATCTCATGGCGGGTAGTGAGCTAGGCTAAGGGGGCATGGGACCGATGGCAAACTGCCTGGGTGGAGGTTGGCAGGTCTGGTCTCGACACCTTGTGCCGGAGTGCCAGTGCCGTTCTGCGGCCCCCATAACCCCCCGCAGCCTCCTGCACCACAGAGGTGGGTGCTCGAACGAACAGAGCAGGCAAATCCGTGCCAGCAAACGAGCTGGGCTGCTCTGCCTCAGCCCTCTCATGCTAAAAGCGTCTCTCTGGACTTTCTTCTATCAGTATTTGGGGAAATGGTACGAGATAGAGAAGCTGCCCTCAAGTTTCGAGAAAGGAAGCTGCATCCAGGCGAATTACTCGCTGAAGGAGAACGGGAAGTTCAAGGTGATCAACAAGGAGCTGCTGTAAGTGTTTACGTTCAGGCCATGTCCTTGCTGCAGCGGTGGCACTCCTGTCGCTTCTCTTGCTGTCCCGGCTGGTAATTTTTTTCCAAATTGCCTGTTTCTGAGTCTGGGGGTGCTGAGGGAGGCACTCTCTGGTTGCAGTAGCTTTGTTGGGATAATGGGCTTTGCTGTGGTTACAGCAGAGATGTGGGTCTCTGGTTTCTGCCGGTGCTTCCCTGGGGCTCACCAGGTCTCTGTCTCATTGTCCAAGGTGAGTAGTGAGAAAATAGATCAAATGCACAGGGTGACGCTGCTGTGAAATAGCCTGTGTCTCCCCCTGGCTGGTTTGTGATCCCCAGTGTTGGCTGAGAAGCCTGATGCCCCGGGTCCTCTCCTGTCCTGTCCTGCTGGTTATGGGATGGTAGCCACCACCTTGTGCCCCTGCATGCTGAGAGGTGCCTGTGCCCTGTGGTCCTCTCTGCTCCGGAGTAAAGGGACCCGATGAAAAGGGGCAGGGAAGGTGAAGCACATGGGTCATTTTTACCTAAGCAAATATTTGTCAGCCTTTTTCTGGAGCATTTACGTTGCACTGGTAGTAACTGCTGTGTGAGGGGATTGGGGATCGTTGCCAGTTTAAATCAGTGAGCAAAGTGAATACACTGATTGTTCCCTTTATTAGACTTGATAGTCTGCAATTATCCCCAGCCCTCCTGGCTTTTTGCAAGGACCGGTGCAGATATTAATTCATCTGTTTCCATCACCAGCCCTGGCTGTCGGGGGGTGCTGCTGTGGGTGGCTGAATGAATGAGAGGGAGCGAGCGGTGAATGCAGCGCTGTCCCCTGCGCTCCTGGCATGGCATGGGGACTTTGTTCTGCCTCACAATAACAACAACGCAGCAACACATCCCTTGTGTCCGGCAGAGAGCAGCGTCCATGCCGCTCGCTGACCGTGCAGCACTGTGTCTGCAGCTCCACTGCTAGGGCAGCGCCTGGCAAACAGCTGGCCATTTATTTGCGCCTGCATTAACCTGCGGGACATGAATCTGACCACCCAGTCACCACTACAGCAGCTCAGGACCCTGAAATGACAGGAATATTTTGGGTCAGGTGTGCACTGTGCACACTCCAGCATGAGCCCCTTGACCTCTGCTGCCGGCAGCATTAGCTTCTGCCTCCTTGGGTGTTCCTGTTTCACAGGGAAGCGTGAAACTTTCCTGCCCCACAGGCAGCGTCCAGGTCCTGAGGCATCCAGGCAAAAATGCAATTATAAGATGGGCAGCCCGAGTGGTAGGGCTTGCTGCCAGCAGGGCAGTGCTCTGAACCAGCAGCGAAACAAACTCTGGCTCACCAAGCAGGGACAGGTAATTTGTGAGCGGAGGAACGTGCCATGACCTGGAAAAAACGCAGGTGATTAAACAGACGTGAACACATGCCTTCCACAACTAGCAGGAGCTGAGATGCTCCCTGGCACATCTGAGATCAGTGCTGGGATCACGCCACCCTGTGCAGAGGGGTCCTGCTCTCCCTCTTCTCTGTCACCATCCCCATGGCACTGAAGAGCACTCCGCTGGCAGGGGCACTTGGAGAGAGGCACCCTGGGGTGCTGGGGTGGGTTGACCTGGGAGACCATCTGCCCTGCTGCGCCTGGCCCAGGACCTGGTGTGCCCTGGGCGCTGCTGAAACCCTTCCCAGAGGCAAGCTATTCCTCCAGGGATGCTGTGGTTTGCTGTACGTGTTTCAGCCACCTCTTCGCAGTGGGTGCATCAGAAGGGATGATTTAGTGGAAGCAAAACCAAAAGTGATTTCAAACTCACCTGATTTTGTTTCTTGCCTTGTCGTTCTCCCCTTAGTTCCAATGGAAAAGTCAATGAAGTTGAAGGAGAAATCATGCATATGGACGTAAAGGAGCCGGCCAAGCTGGGCGTCCGCTTTAACTGGTGTAAGTGTGTAGCTGGGAGGCTCGCAGCCCCCACCGGTTCCCCAGTGCCCGCCGGCCTCAGCAGTGCTGTGGTCCAGGCATGGTGGGAGGGCAGCGCCTGCAAAAAGCAGGCACCGCTGCCGTGTCACCAGGGGTGCAAAACCAGCAAAGCAAAAGGCAAAGCTGCCCCGGTGACTTCAGCACAGCACGACAGGGCAATGGCAAAGGGTTAGGACAGGCGTTGTGACCAGCGGGCAGTAGTTTGGTGACAGTTGTACATCAGTTACAGCAACAGCCCCCACAGTGGTAGAGCACTCTTCACCAGCTGATCTCAAAGCACGATGAGCAGCATTAACGTCCCTCCAGGTCATTTCACAGATGGGGACGGAGCAGGGGGAGGTGGGGGAGGCAGCTGCTGCAAGGACCAGGAATAGCTTGTTTTTTTGAACACAGCGGTATAGCTACTAGCCCCCCCGCCTCTGCTTACAAGTGCCTTTTAATAACCATTACTAATGTGGTTTTGTTTGCTTTTTCTTCCCTTGTCAATGTAACACATGACAGGGGCCTGCTGAGGGGCAGTGCATTTTATTCACGTTGCACAGCACTTTCCTCTGTCCACAGCAACGCTTGGAAAGCGAGCAGAAGTCTCCCCTTGGCTCCCTTTTTATTCTGCTCCCTCACACCTTTTCCTTGGCTGTTTCATAGCACTCGCACAGGCGGATTATTTGGAGGAATGGGTGGAGCAGGGGTACTTGCAAAGGAGATGCAATTATTGTTCACGAGCACAGCCAGACTTAATTATGCACTGCTAAGGCATCACCCGCAGCCATTTTGCCTGCAGAGTGTGCAACCCCAATCATCCTCACTGGACACGAGCCTCAGAGAACAGCACCCAGCATTCCTGAGTGCATCAGAAATAAATCCCAGGGCACTTAGGGCTGCCTGCTTGGACCGATGTCTGCTTTCTGCCTGGTGGGATGAGCTGAGCCAAACTGATTCCCAACCACCTGGGCTCCAGCTGGCTGTGTGGGGCAGTGGGTGGTGGGGAGGGAAGTGGTGGTTCGTGCTCCTCAGATCACTGGTGTCAGCTCTCAGCCCTACAGCTCCTTCCCGCCAGCAAGCATCCTCACACAGGTACAAGCTGGGCTGGTTTTCAGTGGCCCAGCCGAGCTGTTCAGGTCATAGTGTTAACTTTCCAGCAAGACCTCGCTGGTCAGGGCTTTGTGGCTTTCTTGAGTCCCTCTGGGCAGAACAAGGAGTCCTGATAGGCTTTTATAAATTGTAGCTCCTTGTACTGACCACAATTATTCAGCTCAGGAGTAGCAAAAGTGGGAACAGCAGCAGGAGCCGTGGCTCCAGTGCTGCAGAGCAGTCCAGAGTGGGTTACCCATGGCAGTCACAGTGCCCTTCTTTCTCTTAGTCATGCCTTCTGCCCCTTACTGGGTCATCTCCACCGACTATGAAAACTACTCGCTGGTTTACTCCTGCACTAACATCCTCTGGCTCTTCCACATTGACTACGCCTGGATTATATCAAGAGCTCCCGAGATGCACCCAGAAACCGTGGAGCACCTGAAGAGCGTTCTCCAGTCCTACAAGATTGACACCGAGAAAATGATGCCCACGGATCAACTTAACTGCCCTCCCGAAATGTAATTCCCGGCATGCAGTGACACAGCGCCAGACGAGCAATGAACTTTGTTGCTTTCTTTATTATCCATTAGAGTTTCTCTATGTAACAGAGAAATGTAATAATCCTTTTGCTAATGGTAGTTTGCCAGCCCTGAGTTACTCCCCTCTATTGCTCTCCCCCCTTTTTCGTCTTGATCTGACTTTTGCAGAGTAACTGACTGATTCAAAGCTAATGGGTGAAGAAAAGAAACCCTGAAGTGCAGACGTGAAGCTCTGCGATTGCTGTGAGTCCTCCAGTATGTGGATGCAAAAGGGTATGAGATGTGATGTGAAAGTAGTATTCTCAGGGGGAAAAACCTGTTGTCATGTCCCCCCAGGTTTGTTGCCCGTTTTCGTCTTGATGCTTCCGGGCCTGCTAGGAGTCTGTGGTGTCTGAGCTACATCAGGGGCACTGCCTTCCCAGCGACACAGGGGGTTGGTCCTGCAGCCTGGGAACTGAGACCGGGGGTCTTCAATGTTTTCCGGTGCAAGCGTGCAGGTGTATGTTACTGCCAAGTCAGCAGACCTCCTCGCTAGAAATCAGATCTGGCCCTTTGTATTTAAAGTCTGAGAAGTCTAAAAATGTCCAGAAATTCAGCATCACCCCATCTCCAGTGTCTGTACGTGACTTGCCTCAACAGAGGCTGGTCCTGCCCTCCCAAGGGGTCAGTTCTGAGAGTACCCGTACGCAGACAGAGAGAAGGGTCTGCTCCCTTGTCCTCTCCTCCCCAGGCTTTTCCCCAAACACCGAGAGACGGCAGGCTCTGCCCGACATCCTGCTCACCGCTTTTGTACGTGCCGAGTGCCCGCTGGCACTGCATCTACTCTGACAGGTGTTCACCGGGCACCGCGACAACTCTGCTTGAATAGCATTGATGCAACTCATTAAAAATGAAATCAAAATATCTGCTTTGGGCCTTTTGTACCTTCCCAGCTGCACGACCTTTCGAGCAGGCCGGGGGGCTCGGCATGCAGGCTCTGCCCCTCCTCTGTGGCCACGGCACCGCCAGAGCCGGAATGCAACGCAACGTGAGCAGCCACGGCTGAAGTGGTTTGCTCCAGGAGCCTGGAGGTGTTTCCAGCTCTCTGGGGTCAGGTGTGTGGGCTTCCCCCACCGTCCCAGCCATGCCAGCAAACCTGTGTCGTGGCTTTGGTTGGCAGAGACCCCCATCTCCTGCTGCTCTTATCGACACGAAGAAACGACGATGTGGATGTAGGATATCGTACATCTGCAGGACGTGTTCCGCGCTTACTGTGGTGGGACCCCGATCGGTGTGGGTGTGCAGCAAAGTGCTTTTTTGCCCTGGAAGGGCTACAGGAGCTGGGCAGGGAGCCAGCACTTCACTAATCCCAGCCAGTCGGAGGAGGCTGGGATGGGAGGGAGGCCAGCAGGGATCAGAAACAACTGCCCCGTTTAAGCCATTACCCCGTTAAACCTTTAAACCCTTAACGCCACAGTTCCCGTGACACAGGATCAAACACTCCACCCGCATCCTCGGGCTGTAGGGACGAGGGAGGCACACGCCAGCACGCTGACAGCGGCACGGGGGCTCCCGGCTGCGTTAAGATTTTTGGGGTGGATCGCTTCATCACCGCTTCACCAGATTCCTACTTTCTTCCTCCCACGGCTGTAGCCCGCATCCCCTCGCAGCTCTGCGGGCACTGAGCCCCTGGGGTGGGACCCCGCGGTCCCTAGGCCGGGATCCGGCATGTGCAGGTCCTGCCGGGAAGCAAGACCGGGTCACCCCGCGGTAGAGAGCCATGAAGCCGGCGCCCCCCGGCGCCACGCTGCCGCCTTCCTTCCGCCACGGGACGGGACGGGGGGCGGACCGCGCAGGCGCACAGCAGCCGGGGACTTGGCGGTCCGCCGGCCGCCAGGGGGCGCAGTCCCCGCCCGCCCCGCGCCGGCCGTTCTGACGCGCGGCGGGGCCGGCGGAGGTGGCGGCAGCGGCGGCGGCCGCGGCCGGAAGCGGGCGGGCGGACGGCGATGGAGGCGCCCTCGGTGCCGGCCGCCTCGGCGTCGGGCGCGGCGGGGCGCGGGCCCATCAAAGGCATCCTGAAGAAGGGCGGCGGCAAGCTGTCGGCGGGGGGAGCGGCCGCCGGGGCGCGGCGGGCCAGCCCGGCCCGCGATGAGGACGAGCACGGGTGAGGGCCGCGCCGAGCCCAGCCGCAGCCGCGGTGGTGAGGCGGCGGCGGGGGGTCCCGGCAGGCCCTCCCCTCCGGCCCCGCCGCCTCCAGCCGGGGTCTCCGCGGAGCGGGGTCTGCCAGGCGGCGTCTCCGGCTGGGGATCGCTGGGCGCCCCCGCTCTGTAGCGGTGGGGGCGCCCAGCTGAGGCCGTTAGGGAGTCGGGGATGCGGGGGCTGTGCGGCGGGGCGGAGGGAGTGAGGGGTGCCCGGGAGAGGAGAACGGGGGAACGGCGGCCTGACTCGTAGCGGGAGCGCAGTGTGGCAGCTGAAAGAGCTGATGTGATTCTTTGCCGCGTGTGAAAAGTTAGCAGGAGCAGCGTTGTCTTCAAATGCGCGTTCAGAAACACAAACCGGGAGGGTTTCCAGGTGCTAGTTTACAGTCTGGGAAATGCGCCTTGCCGTGGGAGATTTATTCTCAGTCTTTTCCTCAGAGGCAGCTTATCTCTCTGTAACTAGAAGCGTGTCCCTGGGGAGAGGACCTTTCCTGGGTCGAAACATAAGTCAGAGGTATTCTCGGTTGTGCAAGATTCATCTGTAAAGATATTATACTTGAGAACGTTCACTGGCCATGTGGTTTCTGTTTTGAATGACAAGAAAATCGTGGTTTAACATGCTGAGTAAGTCCGAGTATGCAAGAAGGGTTTTTCAGCCAGCCAGCGGCTGTGCTTGACCAGTGAGAACTCTTGCACTTTTCCTGATGTTATAGCCCAGTACGCGCTGCATAACATTGCTCTGAAACTCCATCACGTTATGGTGACCGGGGTTTGATCTAAACTCTATGTTTATAAAATTGCCTTTGATGGTTTTCTTTGTTTGGGACTTCACTCAATATTGCAAGGAGAGAAATAATGATAAAATAAAATGGACGTGCAATTTTTTTTTTGTATTATGGTAATATTCCTTTTCTCTTTGCCTAGTTAAGTCATGAATATACTCTAAAATTAGCGAGGTAGGAACGAAAAGTTTTTGGTTTGCTCTGTTGCCTGTGTTAGCTGCTCTTGCTTTCTAGGAAGAAATTATTGCAACTGAAGGAATGTGGTATTTTTGAAGGAGGTGAATGTAAGTAGCAATATGCCACACCAATGTTGCGATTTTTTCCTGTTCTCTAGCTTTAATATAACGTAGCACAAAGTGTGTGCTACTGCACCAGACATGAAATAAAACTGGCTATTGGTAGCCTCTATTTAATTGTATGCAGTCTCTTTTGTACCATCTTGAAGAATGAGTAGAAATTAGAGTACAAACTGATGAGCTGAGCGTATGGTATATTGGTTATAGTACACAGTCATTTCTTGCAAAGCAGGCAAGTGGGCAGGAGTCCAGCTTCTATTTCCTGTTTACCAATGTGAGTCAATAAAGTCAATTAGATTAATTCTGAAATTGCCTTGCAAGGTAAAGAATATTGGCTAAAGCTGTCAGGCTGCATTAGAAGATTTCCTGCAAAGATCAGTATAGGGTATTTAAAGCCGGTTTATGTGAAGGTATTACTTTTGGTTGGCAATGCTTCATTAAATCAGTGTTACTTCTGACTCTTGTATTTAAAAGAATGATAAGCAGTACAGCTGTGATTTTCCTTGAAGATTAAAAATTAGTTTATAAATCCAAGTATCTGTTTTCTTTGTGCACCTCTATCAGCAGCCTCTGCTTATTTCTAATATTGAAATTCAGATCTGAATACCTTTAAAAATAGCTGCAGATGAAAGAGCTCATTGTGTCAGCTGTCATCTTTTAAAGCACCATGTTCAGTAGAGCTGTCATGTATTTGCATCATTATTGACCTTGCACTGTTGTTAGTGATGGTAAAGTTCTTTGGAAAACTTCATTAATGAAAATATGATGCAAGAGGGAAGCTTGTGAAATTGTGACACCACTGGAACTGCATCCTAAGAGCTGAGATCATGGTTTAATGCCAGATATGTTTTTGGCATTCCTGGTATACAGTACTTTTTGCCTTAAGGCTCCTGTAAGAGCGTGTGAGTGATCTGATCTGGCAGTTTGCAAAGTAAGTAAGTGTGTGTGTGTGTGTGTGTGTGTGTGTGTGTGTGTGTGTGTGCGCGCGTGCCCAAACAGCTGTGCTGGAACAGGGAAGAGAAGAGCCTGCTATGGTAGGAAGAAGTGGGGTGTGAGAGGTGTTCCTTTGAGTAATACTGCTGCAGAAACTTCTTGCCTGTCAAGATGTGGTCTCAAAATAAATGATTATGTATATTTAAAGATGTGGGAGAGCACAAATGAGCACTGCTGAGATTTTTCAAATCTGATTTTCCTAAGGAAGATGATTTTTTTTACATTTCTGTATCTGAAGGGATGTCAGGAAGCATTTTCCTGTGATGATTCTAAGCTCTATCGTTAGCATTACGCTGCTCAGGCATGTCTAAACATGCTAAATTGGAGACTATCAAGGGAGGTGTGCATTTTTAGAGCACTTAGTCACTCTCCTGTGATGGCTTTTTACATGGAGGGGTGAAATGACGTTTGTCTGTTTGCTACTAGTGATGATTTTTTTCCTAGCTGAATTTTAAATTGTGCTTTGGGAGATGTTCCACAGCCAAGGCTTTTAGTGTTGGAATCCAAGTTTAAAGAAATGAGTGTGAAAAACTAAGCCACTAAAATCTTCCTCAGTCTTGTATTTCTAAGTTAC
>VFFE01003633.1:0-19361 GCA_008921705.1 Burhinus oedicnemus | reverse complement strand
ATCAAGCAGGCAAGTTTGGGCTAAAGATTACTCTGCTTTATGAGACCACACAGCCAATCTCACCTGCTCTCTGCTAGACAAAACACAGAGCCTGGAGGTGGGAATAAATGCTGGAAGAGGCCAGTATGGGGAGGGACTGCTGAGATTGAGTCAGGGAGATTTCACTGATGTGGTATGATAAGCAAGACAGCTGTGCTGGGTTTCCTCTTCTTCATGCATGGAAATGAATAATCACAGTATTAGCTGTCTGGTGTTTATCCTATTTCATACCCCAGTTTTGAATACACTTCTAATTAGCACAAGACTGAAACAACCTCATGCTATACATCTAATTACGAGATGCACACTCCCTGTTGGTCTGTGCCTAGGATGGTTTGCAGATTTGTCTGACAAAATCCTACTGTCTTTTTCCCTTTTTTCTCCTTCTTGGTCCAGTTCCCCAGTCTCCCTGGGTAGCCTTGAACTCCTCACTGTTGAAGGCATGGAGGGAAAGTGGGACACCAGAGGTATCCTGCCATATGTGGGATGTGAGTGCCATCAGTCAGATGATGTTAGCGTGAAAATTGCAGTGAAGAAGATGCTGCAGTGCAGTTGTATTTGGCTATGGAAAACTTTGCCAATCTTGTAATAAAGAGGTGTCATTTTTTTGCCGAAAAGCAGGTTTGGGGGCTTTCTATTTGTTAGAAAATTATGTGTAGAATTAGTACGGAGGAGGTTCTTAGGTTAGATCTTTGTGTGGTGGTGGTGGTGGTTAGTTTCCCTCTCATGGAATTAAAATGGTGGTGTCGTGCATGGTCATTCTTGCACTGACACAGGTAGCAGATACACCTGCACAGACCCCTCTTCGGGTAGTAGAAGCAGCAGTGTTCACCTTGCTTAGCATGGCAGCGATGGTAATTTAATACCACTGCAGGTCTGCACAGACCAAGACCCTAGCCTACTGAGGCACATGAATAAACACATGCTTAGTTTTTAAAAGCAGGTTACTATTTCCATGTATCTTACCCAAGTTGAAGGTCAAATACATAAAATATTTGCCTGGATTGAGATCTAAATGACCTAATAGCACTAGGTCCTGACTGAGATAGCGTCTAGTGTTGGGAATAACAGCAGGTCTTGAATTTAACACTTCATCAATCTTTGAATGTGCCTTTAGTCCGGCAAGTAGTATTTGTAAGGCTCTGGAATTGAATAGCTCTGTTAAGTTTTAGATACTTAACTGCTTTGCTGTGGTTTTGTTCTCCCAGGGTGACTCAGGGGGGCGGATGTACTCCAGTGGCTGCCCTTGCAAAGAGCTGGATTGTAAAAGTCTCTTGATTCTTCCCTTGTTAGAAGCTTGTGGTTTATGAGGTTAGAAACCTTTCTGGGTTAAGCTTTCACTTTGTGATGATAAGCTGTTTTACAAGAGGGCAATGAATTTCTCTGAGGTTAATTTAAACTAAATAGGCCCTTTTCACTGTACCTACAGCAGAAGAGACCATCCTTGGGGTTTTGAAAGAAAGTTGTGCAAGTAAGCAAGTCAAAGACAAACAGTGGGTAGCTGTACCAGCACAGAAAAGCGGGGGAAGTTTATTGAAACCAAGAGACTTCCTGTTGGACTTGGGAATTGAACTAGGAATTTATTTTTTCCCTGGCCATAAAGCTTTTGCTAAGAAGGCAACGCCTAGCACTGCCTTCCTGCAAAGAGTGGGTGGATAGTGAGAGACTGGATTTCTCTGTGTGACTCCTCTAGCTTATGCATTCTCCAAAACCTTCCTAATAGCTTTCAGTATTTAAGTGTTGATCTTCATGTAGTTGTGTTTTGTGTCCTATAGACCATAAGAGCAACTGCAGCAGAGAATGGATTCAAAAATTATTAGTGTTGGTGCTGAGGTATTGGTACTCCAATTCTGGGGCAAAATAGGGACTGTAGGAGCACCTGGTGACTGACTTTCAGGGACAAAATCCGGGGCATAAAAGGAGAGGACAGAATGGGAAGTAATGTGTACGACAGGAAATGAAGAAGACTTCCAAGACACCACAAAGTAGTTCAGTGACTTGGCTGGAGCCCCAGAAACCCAGTCTAGCGCTTCATCCATTAGACAGTGGCCCGTTCTTGGCACATTCATGTTTTTTTAAGGTTGCAGTCATGGCATTTCACTTAACATAAAAGCAATATGTGTGATATGGTGTGGGGTGAGCTGTGTCCCAAGCGAAACTGGGATGGTCTCTCTTGTGCTCCAGTGGTCTCTTTGACGACCATGTTCAGGGGACCCTGTGCAGATCTTTGTACACAAGCGTTGGAGGTCAGTCTTCATTTCTCTCTCAGCCTCAAAATGTTCATGCCATGGGAGTGACCCAGAACTATTCCCTGCTCCTTGGATTCATGCTGAAATGGCTGCATGGGGACACTCCCAGAGGGTTTTTGTTTTCCATTCATGTTACACTTATTCAAGCAGTGTGTGGCCCTTTTGGCTGCAGAAGGTCTGGCTTCTGACTTGTCTCTGTAACATGCTCTGAAGTTTGATAGTGAAAGATATGAGCAAAAGAAAGCCAAATAATTAGCTATCCCAGCCCTAATTCCCTAGGCAGAAGTTCACTTTTCAGTAACCAAAACTGGCTTAATTGTAATCCCCTGCAAATCCCCCTTCCTAAGAGTCTTTGTGAGGCTCCCTTATTGGTGACAGCTTCCAAAAAGACCAGTGCTGCAGTTAGGGTGAATTTTCCTAAAGCCTGTAAAAGTGTCTGCAATGTGATATAATACAAGGATGGTGAATCTCTGAAGCCACAACCCCCTTATCATGTGCATGAGGTTATTAATGGGCAAAACAAACTGGAAGAAGAGCTCTAGTATTGCAGGCACAAGTCTTCTCCCCTCTGTTATTGATATAAGCCTCCTTTCTTGCCTCTCATGCAAACTGGCCATTTTCTGGGAGAACACTTTCTCTGCAAGAGCTCCCACGGCCTTTTATGTTTTGTTGACTGACAGTGGTGGATGTGGGGGGTTACACTGGGATCACTTGTCATTGCTGTCTCATTTAGCCAGTGGAGAGAAGTAGCCACAACTGATACGTTTGGCACTTGCTTCTGATGATCTGAGCGATGGGCTCTGCTTCTCTGTGTTGTTTGTGCATGGAATCAGAGCCTGGCTGCTCAGATCAGCTCCTTGTGCTCTTGACTGTAGATGACCCACTAGTCAGGGCACTGAGTTAGCCCGTCTGAATTGCAATTCATGGGCTGCATGTCTCAGGCATATATGGGAGTTAAAAAAGGTGGAAATCTCAGCCGTGAATCCTTCTTCATCTTCACAGGGAGGGGAGAGAGATATAAGAGAGCAAATTGGATGTTCCTGTCCTTTGCCTACAGTGGGTAGTCAGTCTGCTCATTACTGATGAAACTTACGGCTTTTTTTTCATTTTTTAAACAAATGGATCGGGTTCCTCTGTCTTCTTACATCCCTCCTTTACCTCCTAGTACTCGCCTCTGTTTGCTGTTCCAGTTTTCCTCCTGAGAAATGTCTGGGTGAAAGACTCTGCAGTGAGTGGAACAGGTACTGCCAACTCTTCCTCTGCTGCTGCCTCCTCCTTTCTCTGCCACAGGGATCAGGTGGGGCACACCTAGCCCATGACAAAAAGGACAATTATTTATCATGACAACTTGGTAGGTGAGCATCTTTCTTTGAATAGATATGCTAATTAAAGGCAGTCCATGTGCTAATTACTTTGTTCCCATTGTAACCAAGAACTCCAGGGAACTTGCTAGTCTCAGCAATAAAACTGAGAGAGGATGGTTTGGGAAAATCTATGGTCTAATGCTAAGTGAAGCTTCCCTTGTTATCCCTATGGATTTAAGGAATAGTCTTTCTCCTGTCTATTTTAATTGCTTCCTTCATAAACCTTTGGACTAATTAGCTTAGATGACTTCTCTCCTGAAAAAGGATTAAAAACAAAGAGATAGGAAATAAACGAACCATGAATGTGTGTTTTGACAGTCTTACTGGTATTCTTTTTTTTCTTTTTTAAAATCCCAGACTGGATCAATCTTCTGATGAAGTGTCAAGGCTCTGATATAATTTTTCTGAGGCTTCATCCATGCTTTGGAATTCCCCATGCCTTGTGACAGAGTTGTTTGGTAATTGCTTCTCCTCCACGAGCTACCCCTCACCCCAGTTCAGCACATACAGCTCCGAGGAGCAGGGACACGGTGGCTGGTCCCTAGCTAGGTCCTAGATCAGTGGCAGCTGTTTAGGAATACTTGGGTGGGATTTAAAAGAGTCACAGCTCAGCTCTGGAAAGCTGTTATTCAGACATTAAGAAGATGTTTCTTGTCTTTAGAGGGATTCGCATCTGTTAAAGGTTCAAACAACCATTAGGGAAGTAACCTGTTGTACACCTATATGTAAAAGCAATGTCTGTGTTGGGAAGGTATGTGGCCTGGGCACACCCTGTGATCCACAGGGGGACCCAGGCACCTTGAGGACAATTTGTATCCCAGGCTGGCTGAATTGCCCTGCTGAAGTGCCCCTCCATCTCTGTGGATGGCATAGGGATCCAGGGGTGATGATACTCCTACATAGCTCAGTAAATGGGCTAAAACTAGGTAGATGACCCTGAACGCATTTGATATAGCCTGATCAGTTCTGCAGTGCTGTTTTTAGAGATGCTATACAAATGCCTAAAAAGTGCCTTTCCTTAACCTGAAGTGAGCATTAAGTCCTAAATTGCAAACCGGTGTTAGTGGGTCCTCTGGGCCATGGCTGAAGGGCCCATTCCCCCGACTTGCTCGCAGAGGAAAAGGCAGTAATTTCTAGGCTGAGATTGCCACTGCCGCCCCTTGTTGCCAAGCTGCCTCATGTGAGGGCACCAATGGTGGGCATCAGGATGTGTCCAGAGCCTGAACTGATCCAAATAGCTCAGCTGAGTGAAAAGAGAGAGGCCCAAATAACACTGGCTTTGGTATCCCTGAGGACTTTCTAGATTATTGGCTTTTGCTACACTAGCTAAATCTACCAGCCCTTACTCTTCTGCAAAGCGTGCATTGGCAGAGGTTGACTGGCCTAAAGTGAGGCAGTCCTGGCATTAGCTTTAATGAGGGAATTGACTTCGATGTACTAATATGCAAACAAAGGCTTTTTGAGAGGACCCGTGTTTCTGAATATAATCCTCCGTGCTTCACTGCTCCAGAGACCCACTTGTCTCGGGGACTGGGAGAGCTGCATATTGTTATGCTTAATTTTAGGAGCTGTCTAGGAAACACCCTTTCCCAGCCTCCAGGCTGAACGGGACTTACCCCAGTCTCTCCTTGTGTCTGTGGGCCATTTACACTTTATGGTTAAGGGACAGCACAGCTGAGATGAAGGTGCTTTTCAGAGAAAGGTGATAGTTCCACTATCGGCTGAGATTTAATACTTCCACAGCAGGCAAAGCCTGTCATATCAATTTGTTGTTCTGGCCCATTCCCAGGCAACATGCCATTCCCTGGTACAAAGTGCCTATTGTTGCCACCGAGCCGGTTCCAATGTAAGATGCTATATGCTTCCTTCCTCAAAGAAGTGCAAGGTGCAATGTGAAATGCAGTTTTAAGGATTATAGATTAAAACTAATTCTCAGCAGTTCAACAGAGCAGACTATAATTATGAAAGTCGTATGAGCTGCCTGAAGATGAGCAGGAGATAGAATGTTACATTGTGTAGGTTGGAGAAATTAGCTAGTATTACAAGCTTTAATTCTCCAAATTATTCAAAACACATTTAATAAAACATTCTATCTTTTGGCAAGAGAAACTTTGATTGAAATCGGTTGGGGGAAGAGAAGGTAAAGGAACAGGCCCTTAACTCAGGAAATCGTACCTGTCCTGTGGATAGCAGTTACATTATGTGGCTAAGCCTGTGCTAGAAAATTAAACACTTTCAAGGGACACCAAGGGACTAGAACTCAATCACAGAGTCATCAATGGATTTAGGGAGGAAGGGACCATTGGAGGTCTTCTAGTTCAAACCCCTGCTTAAAGGATTGACCTCAAAGTTATGTTAGGGTGCTTGTGACCTTGCTCAATCAGGCCTGAAAATATCCCGAGGATGGAGCTTCCACAGGCTCTCTGGGCAACCTGTTCCAGGACTTAACCTCTCTGGTGGTGAAAAATGGTTTTGTTAAGTTTGGTTGGGTTTTCCCTTGTTGCAACTTGTGACCTTTGCTTCTTGTCCTCTCTCTGTGCACTTCTGGGAAGGATCTGGCTTTCTTTTCAATAACCAACCCCATTAGGAAGTAAGTCTACAATTAGGTCCTCCCCTTAATCTTTGCCAGGCTAAAAAAATATACTTTCATTAGCCTTATATGTTATGTTCTCCAGCCCTCTAATCATCTTGGTGATCCTCTTGGTGAACGCTTTCCAGTTTCTCAGCATCTCTGTTTTGCTGGGATTTTCATGAGTGCTGGATAGAGAGGAGTCATCACTCCTTTGGCCGCTGAAGTGAGGGGGATTTCAGCACATGCTTAAAGTATCTCTAAATGCTTTCCTGGAGCTGGAACAAAGTTATGACCACAACAGTGTTGAAGTTGCTCAGGGTGTTGTTCAGCTGAGTTTTGAGTATCACCAAGAACAGAGACTATACAACGTCATCTTAAAAAGATCTGGGACAGCCCACAAATTGTCCTTGGGAGGTGCCTGTTTCTCACTATTGACTTTAAAGAGATGCAAATGTTGCTAGTTCAGATTTTGATGTTAATTTAAATGCCCTAATATCAGGGGCATGCCTACCTGATATATCCTTACACAAATAGTCTGTCTCAGCTTAGATCCGCTTCTGTAGGGGTGGGTGGCCAGTCAGGGGTGAACAGGATAGAGCAGATATGCTCTCATCTGCTCAGTGGTGTGGGAGTTTGGGTTTGAATGAGGATGTTGTATGGGTATTATAGTGGTAAATTTGTTCAGTGTTCAAGGCTAGAGAAGGGAGAAGTGGGTAGACTTTGTATCACCCACATTAGAACCGGGTGAATTCCCATTTCTTGTATTTAGTCTGGAGAACACCAGTTTTCAGATGTATGGATGCTTTGCCAGCTGACTGAAACTTTTTCAGAGGGGATTTTGAAGAGTGTGACATGGTACTGATATATGGGGATTTTTGTGTTTTTTAAAGCTTAAATTTTTCTTACCTGAAAACATCAAACTGGGTTTGACTTACAAACTTTCCTCAGCCTCTGGGTTGAATTTAGGGTAAAGAGAGCAAAAAGACAGCTACACTGTTTTGAACAGACTGGTTGGTCAAAGTTTCAGGGCATTGGTTTTGTTAGAAGAGACACTCCTCAGGGCCCCAGCTCTCTTTTGCTGCCATTTTAGTCATGTAGATAACTGTTCTTCCTTGAACACAGCAGATGTTGAATGAGAAAGTTTTTTGCAAGATTGCATGTAGTAGTTATTTGGATGAAGATCACTACTGTATCATGCTGTTGCTTTTGTCCCTCTGAAGCCAGCTGCTTGAGTGAGATTTCCCCCGATTCACATCAGGAGCTCGGGAATCTGAAATACCAATACAATCAAGCCCACTCAAGTTAAGAGTGGGGATTTTATTAATGCCTGGTCCATCTCTCTTTGCCTTGGTTCACATTGGTTCCAGTGGAAAAAGTCAATATTACTCTTTTCAGCGATGAGCAAATCAGTTAAGCACTTCAAAAAGTTCCAGCCAGCACAAGCCTTCCTTCTACCTTTGGAAGGGTTGCTGTGGATTACCTACCTCCAGCACTCTTTGGGAAGACTGTGCCCTTCAATCTTCCCGTGCGATTTTGGCTGAGAAGTAGGTGAGGGATTGGCATGACCATGAGAACCTGATGACAGCCATGAGCTGTCTGCACGTGAGCTGTGCTGAGACTGCCAAGAGCCACTCATATGCAAATGTTAATGACCCTGTCCCCCTCTAACTCATCTGAAAAGCGTCTTGATACCCAGGCTGGGTCAAGCATGAATGAAGTGTGATTCCGTTGCACTGTTGTTAAGTCTAGTGTCTTGACAGAAAGAAAGAGATGGAAAAATTCTACCAACTGGCCCTTCTGCCTGAGTTTGGACAGATTGTTGAAAGTCTCTTTGAATTACTGTTCATTTTGAGAATCCCTGGATCAATGAGCTGTATACGAGGGTCTGAGTAGCAGATCAGTCTCTTTTAGCTGTTGGTCCCAGATGGATCTGCTGAGTTAAGTATCCCAGGAGCCTCCCATCTTTGCCTTTTCCTATGGGGAACAAGAAGTGCTGGGAGGAATTATTTCAGTCTCATGAGATCTCAGAGTCACTAAGCTCCGAAAGCTGCTCTTTGGAATTGTTAGTTTGGTTTTGGCAATTATTCTTTGCCGTCCTACCCTTTCCAGTCCTGAGGAAGGTTTCCATCCCACCTAAATGCTCTGTTTTTCTTTGGAGAATAATTCTGCTCGACCCCTATGCCTTTACAAACAATATGTAGGAGCGTTTTGGTGCTGTTTCCCACTGCTTAGTCGAGATACAACAATTCTGTTGTTTCTCAGTGCAGGGAAAGTAATGTCTACATTGAAATTGTATCCACGAAGTTTATCTCCTTGGTAAGGTGCAGGTTGTGGAAACCCAAGCTTCATGCCCTTGGTTTATCCTCTGGGAGGGGCAGTTCTGCTCTGCAGAACCTGAGGCATTCTGCCAATTCCCCACTGTTGTTTTTATCCCCTGACCTTTCTCCTGGCTTGCCCCCCTCCCACCTCGAGGGTGAGAGACAGTGAAGGGAAGATGGAGTTACCGCTTCCTGACATTTGGCTGTTTCGTCTTTTGTACATCACTTTGTGGCTGACAGCAATTTTTTTTTTTTTTTTCAGAAAATGCCTTGCATGCTAATCTCTGTGCATTAGCTGATCACAACATAAATGCTTGTCCATTAATCCAGTGCCTTCCTGTGCGTCTTTCATCTCCATGCTCTCCAGCGTTCTCCTGTTTCACTTTTGTCTTTGACTCTGCTTAATAAATCCACCTCAGTACCACAGCTCCAGGCTGTGGCAACAGGGACAGACACTGTCATCAGAGTGATAGACTCCATTAATAAACATGCCACCCAATGCTGAAGGCTATGCTCTCTGCAAAGGCCAGTCTTCACGTGACTTTGGCAGACATATTCCCTTCCACTGTTTCTTTATCTGCTGATGAGAGTAGCTTACTGACTTTTCTGCTGTACTAACATGTTGACTAAGACACTACAGCTTATTTCCAGAGAATTCAAATAATATTATTATTGGTGCTCTTTTATCTTCTAATAGATTGGATGGCTTGAGAGCAAAACCCAGGCTTAGTGCTCTGTCCTGACTTCTCAGTCTACCATGCAGATTTCTGTATCTGAGATACTCATTCTTGGATCCCTGTATGGGTACTGCAGACACGTAGGCACTTTAAACATCATGCAAGAGCACCTATACCAGCTTGAACCAAAGGGCCACCCGTAACCACTCTGAGCAACCTGTTCTAGTGTTTGACCAACCTCACAGCTCAAGGACTTCTTAAATCAAGAGCTGTGTGTGAGTTCACTGGTTCTTGATGGAGTTTTCTTCCATTCACTGATGTTGTGCTGTTTTTACTCCATATGAGGTTTTGAGACCTGCAGAAGGGCAGTGGCAGTGAGTGCCACAGCTCAGCTTCGCAGAAGGTGAGGAAATGCCTCCTTTTGTTTACCCCATTTGATCCCCCTACACCAACCCTTTTTTTATTGAAAGAAACAACACTCTCAATCCCTTTACCTCCCTTCCAGTTTGTGTGTGGTCTGTTGCACCTCCCAGTTGTCTGTTTTCCAGGTAGAAGGAGGCTAGTTGCAACTTAACACCTTTCTCTTAGCTGTCTCTAAGTTCACTGCATGATTTCTGAGTGGTGAGGGAAATGGGAGGAGGACCCAGGAATGCAGACAGTCTTCTGGATACAAGTCCTTAAATGGTTATACAGTGACACCATGGTGGTTTCTGGATTGCTTTCTATTCTTCCCTAACAGTTCCTAGTATTTCTTTTTTTTTTCCCTGGTTATTAGTGAATATTGATTTTTGTATTTTCACGGAACTGCTACTAGTCCAAAACCTCTATTATGTGTTACTTTACATTTATTTACATTGAATTTTGTCTGTGACTTATCACCAAATTTCTCAGTGTCAGGCAGGCTTTCTGCTGTTCACCCTCCAGTACTCTCTGCAGTACTTTCAGTGTGTGACACTTCAGACCTGGTTTGGATGTATGCTTCAGCATAAGACATTACAGAAATGCCTGCTTCTCTTCGCTAGCTCTAAGGGGAGGCTGATCATGTCACTCACCTACGGAGCCCTTTTGCTGGACAGTGTGTGAGCTTGCTGCCGGCACAGCATGTGCTCACAAGTTGGTTGTCCTTCCTTTTGGCACTGTCTTGGGGGAAAAAAAGAGGTCGAGATAGCTTGCATCTGTGCCTATGTTTTCTGTAGCATCCCTGGCATGGCCTTTACTCCTGGGCATGGAAAGCAGCTCTCTCTGTGGAGGGTGGTGTTTCTGGTGGGAGCAGTAGCCGGCTTCCAGAGACTGTATCTCAACATCTCTTCACCTGCCAGGTGACTCTCTCCTCTTTGCTGATAGATTGCTTGTGATGGGCTGCATCAAATGAAGCATGGCCAGCAGGTCGAGGGATGTGATTCTGCCCCTCTACTCTGCTCTCGTGAGACCCCCACCTGGAATACTGTGTCCAGCTCTGGAGCCCCCAACATAAGAAAGACATGGACCTGCTGGAGCGGGTCCAGAGGAGGGCCACAAAGATGATCAGAGGGTTAGAGCACCTCTACTATGAGGACAGGCTGAGAGTGTTGGGGTTGTTCAGCCTGGAGAAGAGAAGGCTCCAGGGAGACCTTATAGCAGCCTTCCAATATCCGAAGGGGGCCTAGAAGAAAGCTGGAGAGGGACTTTTTACAAGGGCATATAGTGATCGGATGAGAGGTAATGGCTTCAAACTGGAAGAGGGGAGATTTAGAATAGATCTCAGGAAGAAATTTTTCACTATGAGGGTAGTGAGGCACTGGAACAGGTTGCCCAGGGAAGTTGTGGATGCCCCATCCCTGGAGGTGTTCAAGGCCAGGTTGGATGAGGCTTTGAGCAACCAGGTCTAGTGGGAGGTGTCCTTGCCCATGGCAGGAGGGTTGGAACTAGATGATCTTTAAGGTCCCTTGCAACTTGAACCATTCTATGATTCTATGATCTGGGAAGGCATTTGTTGAGATTTGGAGGACAAACTTCAGAATGAGTAATCAAGCAGGCTACAAGGGAATGCTGTTGGTTGTGTAAAATCTGGACGCTAAGCCAATATGTAAAATTTGTAACAAATTTTTCAAATTTCATTATCTAAAACTGTGTGCCTGTAGCACTCTCCATGTTTGCATCAGGGTAAATCTAATTAATAAACATAGATGTGAAGACTGAACAAACCCTGAAAGATGATCTTGCTACAGCGCTTACTCAGCCAACGCAGAGTGCCAAGTGCCATTTCCATTGTCTGGAACATCAGTTTGCTTGAATGATAGTGTTGTTTATAAAGGTCTGTAATGCTGCTTGTCCAGGAGGTGTTCCTGGGAAAGCAATTTCTTACTTTTCTGAACTCTGTTGCAGGACAGTTCAAGTCTAAGTAAAAGGCATCTCTATGTGAACAGAGCTGAGATGATGCTGAAATGCTACCTGAGATCATAACAAATGGAACTTCAAATTTGAATAAAGGTTTTTTCAAGGGTGCTTTAAAGGAAACCAAGTCTCATCAATGCATCCTGAGAAGTGATTTGATATCACAGAACAGCTGAGGTTGGAAGAGACTAGCATAGCTAGCTGGTCGAGAGAGGTGACTGTCCCACTTTACACTGCACTGGTGTGGCCCCACCTCAAGTACTGTGTGCAGTTTTGGGCACCTCATTATAAGAAGGACATCAAGCACACATCAAGAGTGTGTCCAGAGGAGGGTGACCAAGATGGTGAAAGGCTTTGAGGGCAAGACTTAGGAGGAGCAGCTGAGGTCACTTGCTTTGTTCAGCTTGGAGGAGAGAGGCTGATCATGGCAGTCTACACCTTCCTCAAGGTGGGCAGCAGAGGAGGAGGTGCTGATCTCCTCTCTGTGGTAACCAGCAACAGGACACAAGGCAATGGAATGAATTTGCATCAGGGAAATTTCAGAGTGGACATTAGGAAAAGATTCTGCACTGAGAGTGGTCGATCACTGGAACAGGCTCCCCAGGAAGTGGTCATGGTACCAAACCTGTCGGAATTCCAGGAGCATCTGGACAAGCTCTTAGTCGTATGATTTTATTTTAGGTAGTCTGTGAGGAGCAGGGAGTTGGACTTGATGATCCTTATGGATCCCTTCCAACTTGAGATATTCTATAATTCTGTGATTCTATGACTCTTAAGATCATCTAGTCCAACCTATCTGCTTAGAGTAGGGTCACCTACAGCAGGTTGCTCAGGGCTGTGTCTAATTGGATTTTGAATATCTGCAAGGCTGGAGACTCCACAACCTCTCTGGGTAACCCATTCTAGTGTTTCACCACCTCACAGTTATACATATATGTTTAAATGGAATTTCCTGTATTTCAGTTTGTGCCCATTGCCTCTTGTCCATTTATGGGATATCATTGAGAAGAGTCTGGCTTTGTCTTCTTTACTTCTTCCTCATCAGTTATTTACACGCATTGAAAAGATCCCTCTGAACCTTCTCTTCTACAGGCTAATCAGTCCCAGCTCTCTCAGTCTCTTCTCATATCACAGATACTCCAGTCCCTTGATCTTCTTTGTGGCCCTTCGCTGGATTTTCACCAGTATGTCCATGTCTCTCTTGTATTGAGGAATCCAGAACTGGACATAACACTCCAGATGGGTTTCACCACTGCTGAGGGTTAGGCTTACCTCCCTTGACCTGCTGGTGATACTCCTACCAATGGCTGCCTTTGCTGTGAGGGCATATTACTGGCTCACGGTCAACTTGGCATCCACCAGGACCCCCTGGTCCTTGCCTAAAAAGCTGCTTTCCAGCCTGTTGGTCCCCAGGCCGTAACGACGCATGGGGATACTCTTCCCCATAAGCAGGACTTGGCATTCCCTTTAGTTAAAATTAATGAGATTGCTGTTTGCTTATTTCTCCAGGTTGTCGAGGTCCTTCTCCAAGATGGAACAAACATCTGGTCTATCAACTGCTCCTTCCAGTTCTGTATCATCTGCAAAATATGCAGATGTCATACACAGGTTCAGAAGTGTTCCTGAATTTAATAGAAAAGCATAACATTAGACTCAACAGTAGAATAACTGAATGCAGTTCCCTGTCCTGTCCCAAACCAGGATAACGTAGGAGGGGAAATTCATCAATCTAAGCTGTCTGAAGATTAAAAAAAAAAAAAAAAGAAATAAAATAACCTTTTCTGGGGAGGGATGGTGTGTCTGGTTCCAGTTTGGGGTCGGGATACATCTGGGATGTGCACTCAGATCCAGGGGCTGGGAAATGCTCCCAGGTCTTGTAGTTAAATCACAGCCTTTAGCTGTAATGCTGTCCATATATGAGCACAATTCTCACTGAGTTTAGCAGCAGCCAGCCCTGAAACTGTTTTGGCCTCTGATGTGTTTTGGTATGTAATACAATAGGTAGGAGGAAAACGTGTGCTGTGGATGTAGTTGCTGTTACAGCTGTGGGGCAAAGAGCCCTTCAAAGTGCTACTCTGCAAAAGAAATCCCCTTCTCTAGCCTATTAGTCAAAACAACTGCTCTGTGTCAAAGCAGCGCAAATAGCTTTTAGCCAAAAAGCTTTTCTAACTGCTGTTACGCTGGGGCCATTCTGCTCTGCCTGATGGCTGTCCCTATACAAGGGGTTAGTGTAGTATGCACCTTAATAAATTCCACTGTCGGATTTCTATTGTCTCTTTGTTCTTCGTTGCCAAGGAAGCCAAATATTATTTCTGTCCTTGAAAGAAGCTGCAAATATGGGGAATGGCCTCAGTGAGAGGCGGGGGGAAAAAGGGACCCTGTGGAAAAATACCTTTTGTGTTTTCACTTATTGCCTTTATAGAGATGATTGTGGTGATGCGGTAGAATGGGCTGTTCTGTCTTTTCTCTGTTAGTCAGATGTCTTCATTATTATTATTAACTTATATTCCAGGCTAAGCAGTTCCCTCTCTTTGTGTATCCTTTCATCCCCTTTGTCGTGTCCTGAAGTACTACTGAGTGTTCCTGATTAAAATTCAGTATGCATTTATATCTCTTTTTATCCCAGTCTTTCTGTGGCTCTTGATACTTCACATTCACAGGTCCTTGTTTTTCCCTGGCCTATGCATGAAATGGGTAGAAATGGGACCATCTTCAGCTGATATTTGAGAAACTGAGGTGCAAGGGTGATACCAGGTGAAGTGTGCTGGGAACTCTCCTCTGGCCCTGCGGCTGGTGGCCAGAGTTGACCTTTCCTGATGGCACCAGGGAATAGGTAGAAGCTGTCTGTGGATGGCCTTTTGGTCCTGAGAGGCTAATCTAGTGTGGTTAAACCTCTATACTAACTACATAAATGCAGTCTTTCTTTTGCTTTATGTAGGAATCACTTTAAGGTTAGATACTAAAGACAAAAGTTACGGTGGCGGCAAGACTTCAGGATAGCAGAGGCTGAAGAACAGCAGGGTCTCTCCAAAGACCATGTTCTAGCACTAGCAACCATTGTGTTGCCCTAACATAAACCCTCATTCACCTGTGGGACCCCATAGGGATCAGCGCAGTGAGTTGCCACTGTACTGACCTTCCTTACCCAAGGTGAGCTCCACCTTGAAAAGCCTTATCAGAAGAAGGTCATGAAGCCATTGCTCAGTGCTGTGATTCACGAGCAGTTCATCTTTCTTTTGATGCCTATAATGAAAATATGTTTGAGCTAGTTAGATGGGGTTCCCTTTACAGTCAGCAGAGAGGGGTAAACCTGGTTGAGACATGGTTTGTCTGACCTCTACCCCTGTTCCCAGTTAGACATCTACTTTGGAATAAAACATTTCACAGCTGACAGTGCTTTCTTCTTTCTACTGACTGTATGGAGACAGCTCAAATGATAGCTAAGCCCCACAGGTGATGGGGTCTAAGGGGCAGTCTTCTAAGTCGAGGTCTTCCTCCACACTATGGCTTTGCCTAGCTAGGAAACAAGGCTACCTTCCCACGCCAAAAACAACAACAACAACAAAAAAATCTGAGGACAGGGATGTACACAGGTCTTGATAATGAAGCCTGAATCAGGATAACCTAATTTAGTGAGTAATTTTTAAAGTCCCAACAAGAATACCGCAAGTTCCATGATTGAGTGACATGATTCTTCAAGAAAAATAAAAACTACAGGTAAATTGGTGAGATATTTTGAGACAGGCAAGGTTTTTCACTTGAGCACCAGGAAGGTATAGCTTGTTTAACAGGCAGAAATGAAGCTCCTGCATTAGTGCTTGATCCTCAGCCCAAGATACAAAGACCATCCTGCCTTTACTCCCAAGTGCTAATTTCCTGTCCATTCCTGCAATGCCTTTTCCATGAGGAGCATGGGAGAAGTTGAGGTTAGTTAACTTCTAGCAGGTTGGGCAGCCTGACAGCTCGAACTGGTAATGCTCAGGTTGCCTGTCTCTTGTTAGTACCATTTATGTCAAACTAAAAACACCCCACACTTCACCTGTGAAATCATCATTCCTGCTATCCTGACAACATATATCATTGCTTTAAGTTGTCCAGTTGCTGGTGAATAATAAATTCCCTCTTGGCTGAAGTCAATGGCTTAAACAGAAGATGCTGATCTGGCAGTTTTGCCTGGTTGTTGCATACACAACACACTGCACGTTCTGTTAAGGCAACATCTGAGGTTTGTAGCCTCAGAGACAGGGCATATCTGAAATTAGGGGAGACTCATGCAAACTTCTTATTTTCTTTTCTTTCTTCCCCCCCCCCGTTTTTACAGTCAGTCTTTACAGTCCCCTTTCTCCTGGATAAATTGTATCTCTAGGTAACGCAGTCCTTTCTGCAAGCAGGTATGATTTTGAGCTTGACACTTGGGAACGTAAAGAGAGGTCACTTACAAATGGATATTCTTGCTCAAAATCTTTATCTTTCCCCCTTTCTAGTATACTAAGTCTGCTCTCTGTTTCTCCAGTTTCCTTACCTTTGCTCAAGTGCCTCAGCCACCATGATGCTTCCAGCTGATTCTTGGTGGCAGGATAAGCTCCCAGGACCACACTTCTAATTAACAAATGAGAAAGAGGAATGTTTTTATATGTCTACTGTAACCCGTGTCTCCTTTTATTTTCCCTTTTTAATTTCCTTCTTTTTCCCCTACTCTGCTTATTCCTTTCCCTGTTTAGCCTTTTCTATCTTGTCTCAGTCTCTCCTCATTTCCTTTCCTCTCTTGGGGTTCATAAAGCTGCCAAGGCCTGGCCAAAGCAAAGAGAAATACGCGTTTCACAGGCGAAGGTCATGCGGAGGGCAGCATCATAGTTCTTATTGCAGGTCCTGGGGAAAAGGATGCAGGTTCATTCCAGAACTGTTGCTCTCATTACATTTGTCAAATCTACCCTGAGTAGGAATAAATAAATAAAACGTGGAATTTAAAGCAGAAGGAAAAGGGAGATGTTAAAATCCCAGTGTTGGAAACAAGCTTTTGCCTAATTTGAATTTTCTTGGGAGGTGAATTCTGGGAGAATTAAGCACAAGGTCTCTAGTCTGGCAGGGAATCACAAGTGTGGATTCTGTGCTGTGTCTCAGGAGAGCTCACACCGTATGTCTGTCCCTTCCCACCACGGACAGCAATTTGTCATCGTCCCAAAAAATTTCCTGCTTCTTCAGTGGAAAAATTGCTAGGTGGCAAAGCAATCCAGAGTGATTTGACCTCCTTGAGCATGGAAATTGCC
Source organism: Burhinus oedicnemus (assembly GCA_008921705.1). Lineage (NCBI taxonomy): Eukaryota > Metazoa > Chordata > Aves > Charadriiformes > Burhinidae > Burhinus > Burhinus oedicnemus. Next base: position 2,502 of record VFFE01003633.1, on the reverse strand, counting down.
TATCCCCTACCCTTATTACACAACGTCAAATGAGGGAGGCCTTGAATTTCACAGTTTGCAATGCAAAAAAGTTTCTAATAAAAATGACCATTGGAGTGTTGAAGTGCTTGTTAAAATCAGCGCGTGAGACTACAACCTGATTGGAAGTGTTTTCCTCTAGGAGAACTCTTCACTGCCAAGATGGTATTTGCACATGTAAGTCACACTGTATTATTTCAGACAAGCTAACAGGATTTTGGATTTGCTCTCTGGCATCACGGGAATTGTTCAGCATTTTGACCTGACAGTTGAAATGGACTTTTTTTCAGGCATGTGTAGGTCTCTCTGAAGGCCCCAGAGCTGGCTTCTGGCATTGTGTGCAAAGTGTTCATGTCTGCTTGTGAGGGCTTCAGCAGCAGCTCCCGAAGGGTTATGCACTTTCGCCTTCCCTCCTGCCATTTGCCCTAGTCTAAACAAACCTGCCATCTCTCTGTACTCAGAGTCTTGTCAGAATAAGTGCTCCCGAATGGGCAGAAACCTGTTTATTTAGTGTTGGTGTTTCGTAGCCCTTGGCAGATTGTCATGGCTTAGTTCTTGATTTGCTTAAAGAGTTGGTCAGTGCGCATAAAGTCTTGTCTGTCACTTGTGCAGTCAAATAACTGTTTTCATTGTCCCAGTGTGACATGCTGTGCAAAAGCTTTATTTTTTTTTTTAATTTGTGTGGTAACAGGGTATGTCCCTGTCACTCCCAGTAAAGCTGTGGGCAAAGGCCAGGCTGCTTTTAGGCGCTTCTGCTGTAGCTCTGCAGAGGCACATGGTTATAGCAAGGCTGATTTATATTTCCCTTGCTGCACGTTTCTAATACAGAAACAAACCTTTCCCCCTGCATTTGCAAGGTGAAAGTCTGTGTTTTGGTCCAATTGGACAGTCCTCAACCTTCCCGGGCTGGTGCTGTGTCTGTCACGCTGCATGAGGACGTGAAGGAGCTGTCACAGACCTTACCAGAGACCTGATATACAGCAGCTGCTTTTGTGACAGATGCCAACTATTTCCTGTTTCCAGAGAAGATTTGGGACTGAATTTTCTTTGGTATGTGGTGAAATGGTAAACCCCACGCTTTCAAAATACTAGAGGAAGAGACAAAAGGTGCATTCATTGGGCATGAGGGTGCACCAGCAGACTGCTGTCGGGCACTGTGCTCACCAGCATTGACTTCTCTGTGGGTGATGTGGCTAAGGAGGGCCCAAGAAGGGATTTGATGGAGATAAAGAGGTGCCTTGCAGAAACTTGCATGGTGCTTCTACCCTGGGAGTGGAGGAAGTGTGACAGTGATTGTTTGCAGATTGACCGTGCAAGCCATGGAAGTGCAAATTCTATTCCATTCCATTCCATTCCATTCCATTCCATTCCATTCCATTCCATTCCATTCCATTCCATTCCATTCCATTCCATTCCATCCTGTCCTAAATTATGGGTCAGGTGGAGGTGGACTAAGACGATCACTATAAAACATTCTTGGCCTCTTGAATAAGTAGTGAGCTGTTCAGTGAGCTCAGAGCGTGTCGTGAGGGAAGTGCATGGATCCACCTCCTGATTCCTTTCCCTGTTAAACAGGAATATTGCATTGGTTAATCACTTTAGCAACACATGAATAAGTTGGTCCCTGGCCCTTGAGGAATGGCACAAATTTGATTTCAGCAATTTTAGTGACTAGACCAGAAGGTACAGAAGGGCTGTCAGTCTCTTGCCATAAGACCCAGTGATGCTTGTAGGAAAGGCTGAGCATCAGTGAGCCCTGGGAGCCAGCCGAGTGTGGGGACAGGTCCTGTTTGAGCTCTTAAACTTCGCTGCAGGCAGTGCTGCCGACAGCTGCCGGAAGATACCGAACTTTGGGATTGTTTTTTCTTAGCTAGGGTCTTTCCATTTGCATGTTACATTTGTAATGGTGTTGACTTCCAAGGTCAAATTTGTTTTCCATAAGAATTGTCACAGGAAGGGGTGGGATCAAAAGGACTTTTTTGTGGAACTGGAAATCAAAATGAACATCAGTGAAACTTGTCTGACATGAGGAATTTTACCAGCAAAGGTGCATTGGTACTTAAGCAAGTGTGTCCCTGTGTGACTACAGAAAATTATATAGCTATCATTATGGCGTCCCAATTATACCACTGCAGTTTTGCTGTTAAAAATCCCTTGTATATAAACCATCTAGAGAAAACTGTCATTCTTTCAATAAAATAAACCTGTTATAATTTAATTTAGAAGAGCTACACGATCCCTGTGGTGTGAATTCTGTATCACTACTTAGAATGCAATAGCAAGGCCACAGTGAGCAGTGCTGTGATTTATTTGTGTGATGACGGTGTTTTGGAAAGGACTTGGTTGGGAGCCAAGGAGAAAGAGCCAATTGAAGCTGCTTAGGAAGTATCACCCATGTAGTTCCTTCAGCTATAAAGTGATGACCTTAACACTGTAGCTGTATCTGTAAAATGAAATAGTGCCCAGCTTGTCTACAGTGTGTAG